>CATKHJ010500522.1:0-11528 GCA_949750685.1 Vernicia montana
GGCTTTCATGGACTTAATGAATCGAGTGTTTAAGCCATTTTTGGATAAGTTTGTTATAGTATTTATCAATGATATCTTGATTTATTCAAAGACTAAAGAAGAGCATTTGAGGGTAGCGTTACAAATGTTGAGGGATCATAAACTATAAGCCAAGTTATCAAAATGTGAATTTTGGCTATACCAGGTGGGTTTTTTTTATCATATAGTTAGTAAGGAGGGCATTCAAGTTGATCCTAAGAAAGTTGAAGCAATAGCGAATTGGCCCCGGCCTACAACTGTTACAGAGATCCGAAGTTTCCTTTTCTATTAGCTATTACAAGCGATTTGTGAAAGATTTATCTCGAATAGTAACACCTCTAACAAGATTAACAAGGAAACAAGTGAAATTTAAATGGGATGAAGCCTATGAAGAGAGTTTTCAGAAGTTGAAGACTCGTCTTACTTCTGCTGATTTGGAGATGGTCGTAGTTATCTTTGCATTAAAAATATGGAGGCATTATCTATATGGTAAAAGGTGTGAGATCTATACGGATCATAAAAGCCTTAAATATATTTTGAAGCAAAGGGATCTAAACTTAAGGCAACAAAGATGGGTGGAGTTACTTAAAGATTACGACTGTCAGATTTTATACCACCTTGGAAAAGCCAATGTAGTAGCGGACGCCCTAATCAGAAAGTCAATGGGTACCCTGTCTCATATAACCGTACATAGAAGACCGATTGTAAAGGAATTGAAGAAGCTGCTAATAAGGGATTACGATTTCAATTGAATGAATCGTAAGCATTAGTAGCTTATTTTCAAATGAAGCCGAAGTTGATTGATGAGATTCAAGCTTCACAAGATAAAGATCCCAATTAATTAAGTTGAAAGAAGATGTAAATGCGAGTCAAGCACCAGAATTTGAAGTGAAAGATGATGTGTTAAAATGTGAAACCATGCTATGTGTGCCTAATGTTGACGGGCTGAAGGAAAGAATTCTGAAGGAAGCACATCAAGCACCTTATAATGTCCATCCCATTGCCACCAATATGTACCATGATGTAAAAAACTATTATTGGTGGCCGGGAATGAAGAGAGATGTGGCAAATTTCGTATCTTCATGCCTGACTTGTCAGCCGGTCAAATTCAAGCATCAACGACCTTCTGGTTTGCTACAAGAAATCAAGTTACTAGAATCAAAATGGAAAAGAATCACAACAGACTTCGCAGTGGGTTTACCAAAGACTTTAAGAGGATATGATTCAATATTTGTAGATCGATTAACGAAGTTGGCTCATTTTTTTGAGGTGAAGACCACCTATTCTGTGACTCAGTATGCTCGGCTATATTGATAATATTGTGAGTCTGCATGGTGTTCTGATGTCGATTATTTCTGATAGAGGTCCACAATTTACCTCTCAATTTTTGTAAAAGCTACAGGAGGCACTAGGCACACAACTAGATTTTAGCACAACTTTCCATCCACAAATGGATGGCAATCTGAGCGGACTATTTAGACTTTGGAAGATATGTTGAGGATGTGTGTAATGGACTTTGGTGGTAGCTGGGATAAGTATCTCCCCTTAATTGTATTTGCGTATAATAACAGCTATCACTCATCTATTGGAATGGTCCCTTATGAAGCTCTATATGGAGGAAAGTGTAAATCTCTAGTCTATTGGGTTGAGGTAGGGGATAAACATATAGAAGCACCCGACCTGATTAAGGAGACAATGAAAAAAGTGCCCATAATTAGAGAAAGATTGAAGACTGCCTTTCATTGGAAGAAAAGCTACGCCGATCCCAAATAAAAAGAGATTCACTTTGCAGTGGGGGATCACATGTTCTTAAAAGTTTCCCCTATGAAAGGCTTCATGAGATTCAGCAAGATAGGAAAGATATCTCCTCGTTATATCCCACCATTTAAGATACTTAACAAGGTTAGAGATGTGTCATATCGATTAGCTTTGCCTCCGGGTTTGGAACATGTTCACTTGGTGTTTCATGTGTTGATGTTACGAAAGTACCTGCCGGATCCTTCGTATGTTCTTTAATCTCAAGCCATCGAAGTGGAATGAGATTTATCTTATGAAGAAATTCCCATTACCATCTTGGATAGATAAGTCAAGAAGTTAAGAAACAAGGAGATCAAAATGGTGAAAGTTCAATGGAGGAATCATGACATTGAAGAATGTACGTGGGAAAGTAAAGAAGTTATGAGACAGCGATATCCACAGTTATTCGAATAATAAGTGGTAAGTCCTTATATGTTAAAATTCGGGTATGAATTTTCTTAAGGGGGAGAGAATGTAATACCTTAGGTCTTTTCCCCAATTAGAAACCTATTTACTATGAACATACGTACATGAAATAGAAGTAAATGTGGAGATTTATAATTCATGGAGCTAGAAGACCTATTAGAAAAAGTGGTATGAGAATTTCTTATTATGATATGATTTGATAAATATATAATTAATTAGTTATATGAATACGAATTATATAATTACTTGTTAGTGAATAAATGGGTATATTTTGATTTAAAATTAAAGCATTTAAAAAAAATTAAGAGTGTGAAATAATATATATAAAAAAAAAGAAAATAATTAAATTATCAATTTAAATTAATTAAATGATAAAGAAATTAATTTAAAGGAAAGTGGGCTCCATACCTTGTTTGCAACAAAAATTTGATGATCAAATTTAAGTACAAATTCTCAATTGTATGTGGTAGCATTCTTTTCATCTTCATATAAAAAATAAATATATCTATTTTGAGTAATTTCATTTTTTTAATTAATTAAATTAATTATCACCACCAATAAAATTAAAAACAATAAAATATTACTAAACACGTGTATATATCTACAACTTTCTACCACTTTATATTCCATTCTCGTGGGCAAGTTTGAAGCAACAAGAAAATTTTCTTTTCCTCTCAAAAACCTTCAACAATCAAGATCGAGAGAGAGAGAGACTAAAGAATTGGAGGTGATTTTTTTGATTAAGCTTATTTGTTCAAAGATTCTTGGCTTAGGTCTTATTTTCTTTATTTGATTTTTTTTTTCGAATATTTTCCTTTCTCTTCTTTCTTGGGTGTTTCGGTTGAACAAAGAATATTGGGCAGGGAGAGTTTGTTTGTTTCAAATAAAAAGAACCAAGCTTGCGAGGTTGGAAATAAAAAGTTAATCATCAAAATTTGATAAACATATTGAGTAAAACTTGGATTTGTATGTTGATGTATTGATTTAATAAGGGAACAAAGCTTTTGCTTAATTAAATAAGAGTAAAATAGACTTAAATGAGTCTAAATTTGATGATTGTCTTAACTAAGAATTTATATCAAGGTTTAAATAGAATTAGGAGTGTAGCAGGATAACTTGGCCATTTTAAGTGGAGGAGATTTTGAGTTTTTCAATTAAATGAAATGAGTGTGTATAATTGTTAATGTGAATATATAATATAATTTAAGTTAAATTGGGATTTTGATTAAAGGAAGATTCTTGCTTCCTTATGTCGCCACCCATGTAAAATTTAGTAAAAGAGTTTTTATTAGTAGTTAAAATGGATGAATTGGATTTATGAATTGATAAAAGTAGTGAATCTTGAACTAAAATAAAAAGATGACCTAGAATCCACTACATCATTAATTCGGCCTATAGGAGGAAGTTAAAGTTTGGGAGGTTTAAATTGAATTAGTCTTGTACATGAATAAGTTAATTAAATATTAAATTGATGACAAGCAAGGTTAGAAATGATGATAAAATAATAATAATAATAATAAATAAATAAATAAAATATATAAGATTATACAGTTTTACCATATGTATGTATAAATGTATATTATTTAAAAAAATTGTAATAAGTGTGTAAATAAATTGATTTACATGTGATAGATTTATATTGATAAGTTATTAGTGAAATTGTGCTAAGTTATGTCTTAGGTTAAAATATTATAATTAATAATTAGGAAGTTAAATTAAAATTTATTTATTCGAACATTATATGTCAATATGCAAAAGTGAAAATTGAATATTTAATAATTGATATAGAATCGAGAAAAAATCAAGATAAAGAGGACAACTAGGAGTTGTACGATCGTCCTTTTTGCCTTTGCTAGAAAGTAGGAGCATAGGTGTTAAGGTGAGTAAATAATTTACTAATATGATATGAGTGTTCCCATTGATTATATGTTCCTTAAAACCATGATGCCTATGAGACCTTGAATTTTATTGTGCCATTAAATTTTCTGAACTTGAAAACCCTAGCTATCTATGAAAATTCTTGACTGTTTGAACCTTAATTTATTGTTAAAAATTGTTGCTAGGGTGTTTCGATCACATTGTTCATTCATTATTGATCTAAAAGAATTCATATTACTTGACTTCATATGATGTTGAAATGACTTTTATGCCTATTGTCCCTTGAATATTCTTCAATGACATTTGATATATGTGACATGAAAATTTCTCTTAAAGTAGAAATTTCCGGCTGATGTGAGTAACATCAGACCTTGTGCACACGGTAAAACCCGCGGATGAGGTGTACGCATCTGGAACATAGCTAGAAAGGGTTTGATGGTCCTAGCCATAAGACTTTATCAGTCTTAAGCTCTATATGTGATATGTGTGAGTAAGCATGCCAAAAGTCGCTACTCAATTTTATATGTGGAAAGGACTCCGCTTCTAATTGTTTGATTTCTGCTAAATTTATCTATATGACCTATAAATGCTATTTCATATGAGATTATTTGATTACATTTCTTCATCATTGTTCTTACCTGCCAGTATATTATATTAGTATATTATTTGCTCACTGAGAATATTCTCACCTCGTGGTTTTAATTTTTTTTTTTAAGTGCTTTAGATATATGAGCGAGGTATTATCAAGTCCCTTCTCCACTTGGGAACTACTAAGCTATAAATGTTTTATTTTGTTCTTTTGAATTCAAAATGTCCATGTAATCTAATGTCTAGTCTAGATCTCCATGGTCGTTTTGAGTTTAAAGTATTCAGCTATAAATTATGGATTGTAAGTATTACTTATGAATAGATAACCATATTAGGTGCTGCACTTAAATTATATGTTGATAATTAATGTATATGATATGAATGATAAACATCATAAATAAATTATAAGTTATGTTTAAGTGATATGATTATGAAGTGTGCTTGTTGAAGATTATTTGCTAGGGAATTTGAGGATATATGGTCCATTATAGAAGTGCTTAAGTTTATTGCAGGTTTTGATCTTTGGGTAGTGATATGTTTAGTCGGCACTCTGTCGGACTTTTCCTTAGTTTATGTTAATAAGTGCATTCTAAGGTTTTTCGGTGCCATGTCGGTTACCCATGCCCTAAGACGGTCGCGACTCCTAAGATGGGTCGTGACAATATACTAGATATAGATGGCAAAGTCGGTTAGAAGAGAAAAAGAAAACAAGGAACCAAATAAAAATTTAACAATTGTCTATTTACGTTTGTTATAAAAAAAACTATGAAATTTATATCAAATTCCCCAATCTTCTTTCTTTCTTCTTTAACTTAAGAAAACAAACAAGAAACTCCATTTTAGAGGGGAAGTGGTCGGCCATACCATCACTAAAAAAGGAGAGAGGAAGATGATGTTTAGATGTAAGGATTGATAACCTTTAGTTTCCAAATTGATTGTTAGTATAGTATGTAGTTGTACAATCCTCTTTGAATGTTGAGTGGGACTTGGTTAATTTAAACTTTTGGTTCTAAAGGATGTAAAATAAGTTTAATTATGTGTATTGATGATTAAATTGAAGGTAATTAGGGTTTTGAAAGAAGAATATAGAATAAAAATTTGTATTTATTATTCTGAAATTTTAAAGAAGGAATTAGCAAAAGTGTATAACATAAAAGTTGTATATTTAGGTGTCTTATATATACTATAAAAATTTCAAGTCATTTGGAATTTTTTTAATATAGTAAACTGAGTAAAGAGTGTAGGCTGCCAGAAAATAGATCAAGCTAGGTCAGAACTGAAAAGGCAACTGTTATTGAATTCATTGAAGGGGTAAATGGTTTTGGTTTTTCACGAAATTTGGCTTGAAGATCCATATACATGTTAAATAGTTTTCATAAAAATTTCAAGTCAAAATAATATGATTTTATATAGTAAATAAGTAGCTAAAAACATAATACTCTGGTAGTCCTAGTCTTTGGCAGTTCGGAATTGATTGACTTAATTGGAGGCCTTAGAGGCAAAATTAGACTTAACCTAAAACATAAGAAATGTTCATATATATGTTTGTAAAGTGATAGTATAATTAATTTGCAATTAAATGATCACATAATGAGATATAACTAAATGAGTGAATAAGGGTCAGACTGTCCCCTGTACAAGAGCACGGTAGATTTTGGGTGCTCACCAAAAATTATGTAGAATTCATAATGAGATAATTTTTAGATATGTTAATTCCTTATGTATCTAAAATTACATTCCAAAAATAATTATAGAAATTGGAGTAGTATAGCTTAAGTTAAGGCAGAAACAGTTTGACTGGGTCAATAGAAATCCCATAGACAGAATTTAAGATTTAACATTTTAATATTATTACTTAGTGAAATTAAACTTATTGTGTAGAGCAATCTGAGGAATTTCAAAAAGGTGAGGTTCAAGAGGGTGAGGATTAAGGGCCATACTACTTCCATATTGTTTAAGTTAAAAGAAGGAATGTACTTGTAAGCTAAAGGAAGTCAAGTTGAGTGAAAAGTATACTATTATACCTATGACTTTGTTTCCTTGATATTTGTTCAGTATCCCTTTAATATATGACTTTTGTAATATACCCAATTGACTTGATATTGTATTTACTTGAAATTATTTCTATGAGAATCCTTTAATACTATGTGTATTGAAGATGTGAAATAATCTTTATTATCGAAGATATGTTATCAACCCTTTGCTACTAACATTTCTTTTATGAGAAACCCTGAGTTGTAAAGCAGAAATCCCTGACTGATGTGGATTAACATCAGGCTGTGTGCACACTGTACCCATGGATAGGGTATAATATCCAAACTCACGGATGGAGTATAACATCTGAACTTTAGCTAGGAAGAGTGTAACGCCCTAGCCGTGGGACCTTATCAGTCTCATGTCTTACATTATTGTAGGGAAGCACTCTGCTTCCAACTGAATTGATTTCTGCTAAAGATTGATATGTGTTCCATATGACCAAATGTTATTTGATATGTGTGACCTAATAGCTATTTGCTACTTGCCATTTGATTCGATAAGCTTGAACCTATTTGATCTTTATATGAGAAAATAAATATCATTTTTGTAAGGTGACCTTGAATTTCGAACCTCACAAGTATGGCAGTATATTTCTTACTCACTGAGCTAGTCTCACTCCCATTCCCTTATTTTTTTTTTCAGAAAGGCAGTAAGGTAGCAAAAGGGTTCTCAAGTATCCTTCTTCACTTAAGATCAGTGCAACAAAGTAAAAATCTTACTTTTGTTATGTACATGTGTATATTGTTTACAAAGTCCTAGAGCTTCATGCATGTAAATGACATATTGTACTTAATGTACATAATAAGTTGTGGCCCAAGATGAACCAAGAATGGGGGTTGAATTGGTGGGCAATTAAAAAATGAATTGAGAAAAGGTAAGGAAGAATAGAAAGACACAAGGATTTATAGTGGTTCGGATTATAACCAATCCTACATCCACTCCCCAATCGACAATTGGGTATTTCACTATCAATGGAGTTTTGACAAGTTCACTCCTAACTTAGTGTTTAAACTCACACCAAACTTTTTACAAGTGTTTTTAATAGGCTCACACTAAAAACCTCATAAGTGTTTTCACTAAGGCTAACACTCAAACCCAACAAGAGTTTTACAAAGATCACTCTTCCAACCTAGATAGTGTTTAATGGCTAACACTAAACTTTTGAGCAATGAATGCTCTTACAACTAACACACAAGTTGTTTAATAGAAAATGAAGGCTTGAGAATTAAATTTGCAAGAGTTTGGTTGTTGAATGAGTAGTTAGGTGATTCTTCAACTCTCTTGATGGGGTATTTATAATGTCCATCCATCAAAAGAGCTGTTACAATAGTATTCAACCAAATCTGTCTTCAATAGCTAGAAAATCTGCATTTAATGCCCTGTCAGACAAGAATCGCAGTCGCTAGCCCATTCTCGCGGTCGCTATTGATATATTGCGGTCGCTACAAGCATTTCGCAGGCGCAATATTTATATCAGTCCAACGGCTAGTGCCATATGGCATAACTCCTTTCGCTGCTGATGTTACCGTTGCAGTTCTTCCTATGCTTATGAATGTTGCGGTTGTAACATCCTTATAGCGGTCGCGATATACATTTAGCTCTCAGGATTGCGTTCGTGACTCTAACCATGAACTATTCTAGATGAATTATGTATTTCATGCCTACAGTTGAATTGCGATCGCGATTAATGTGTTGTAGTCGCGATACTGATATTGCAGGCGTGAATTACACGTCAGGCAGCATACTTAGAGAAATTTCTAAGTTCTTCATTCTCAAACTTTTCTAAGTCATCTAAACTGTAAAAACATACTTAGATGAAATGTTAGATCAATTCAACTTGATTGTCAAGATTAAAATAGAAATTGACTTAGTTGAAAATTCAATTTAGGTCAACAATCTCCCCCTTTTTGATTTTGACAATTAAGTTGAATTTGAGATAAAATAAACTCAAGTAAATGCAATATATAATCTTTTATAACATCTTTAAGGGTAAAAAATTTTCTCCCCCTTAATTGAATATTCCCCTTTAAACAAATAGATTTTTCAAAGTCTTCAAAATCTCTCCCTTTGTTAAATAATTTCTCTCCCCCTTTATTAAATAATTTTCAAATTCATACCCTTCTCCCCCTTTGGCAAGATCAAAAAGAGGATAACAATGATAATGTTCTAAGGAATAGATGATAAGCAAACACAAAGAGAAAGAACAATATACAATGAAGAATGCATATATCACAAAAATAAAAGAAAAACAAAGAATGCATCAATTTTGTCAAACTTAAGAAAGAAATACATTTCATTCATCTAAAAAGAAAAGAAAATACAAGATAGATGAAAATAAAATAAAATGAAAAGACAATCAATAAGAAAAAATAGAAATGAAAAGTTTCAATGTCCAAGTACTATTGGTCTTGATCTTCTTCTTCCTCTTCTACATCACTAAATTCCCAATCTTTTAACTCACAAGGGGGAATGTCTAACTTGCGTTGCATTTCAATGATATCCCCATGCATATGGTCAAGAAGATTAAGCCTTTTGAGAATTTTGTGAAGAAGCTTATTGGTTTTGGAAGGTGGAAAAACTCTAGAGGGAGTTTGAGTGCCTTGGTCCTTAGAAATCCCTTCTTCAACTTGTGAAGGTTCTCCACTAGGGAGAGCAACTCTAGACCTCTTTCTTGATTTCTCTAAAACACCAACTTCTCCAAAATTATATTCATATGAATTATTCTTTTATTTGATGCACTTGGAATGGATCATATATTCAATGTCCAACATGTTAGAAGTAGGAGAGAGGGATGTTTTGAGAGTGGCTTTGTTTGGAAGAGTTAAAGCACCAACATAATTTGTTATTTTGGTGATTTGGGAGGAGAGAAGAATTATTCCTTTAAGAGTTTTTGCTAAATGGATAAATTGGTCAATAAGGAATTTTGTGCTTTGGATTTTATGGTATTTGAGGAGGCCAAAGACCAACATATTTTGCTATTTTGGTGAGTGGAAGCACCTTTTTGTTGAAAACTGAAGAGTTTCGCTACTTCCTCCAATTTTAGGCCATAGACTTGCCCAAAGAAATGAAACATAATACCGTATGGTCCACAGGTATCAAAGAATTTCTTTTCTTGTACTAGTGTAGCAAGAAATTCTCTTGTGAGCTCTTCATGACCATTTTCGGTGGGGAGGATGAAAGACCTCCAATTTAGATTGTACAATAAGTGCATGATGTCCCCTTCTATGCCTAAGGTTTTAAGGCTAAAGACATTGGAAACTTTCTTGGCAACTATGGTTTTGGCTTCTAGTTGGGTCCATTTGAGTTTTTCTTCTCTTCTAATTTCCTTCATAAGGTCAAAAGGGGAAGGACCTTGGGAGGTTTAAGGCTCTTTACCTTTGGAAGCTTTAGTGAATTTTGTTTTTGGAACCATTGAATACAAGGAAATATAAGAAAAGAGAAGATGAAGAGAAATATTTTCAAAGAAAATGAGAGAGAATGCACTTGAAGTTGTAAAAATGTTTGTAAAAATGTGTTAATGAAAAAAGGGGGTATTTATAACCATAAGAATCCTTAAAAAACTGCAAAAAAAAAGGGCTAGTTTTTGTATTAAATTGAAAACTACCCGTTTTAAAACAACTAATTTTTTTCTATCAGAATTGTAAATCACATCCGTGATTTTCATAATTTCTGAGTACCGGTCATTGAAAGAAGAAAAATAGCGTTTGCGACTAGAGGATTGCGACCGCTATATTCATAAAATGCCAGCGGGCAGAAGAAATATGAATATAGCATTTGTGAAAAGCTTTTTGCGACCGCGATTTAGAGGTTTTTCAGAATTTTAAGAAAAATTTGAAGACAAATCTTTGCAATTTGATCAATATTTGTTTAGATGATAAAAGAAATATGAATGCACATCTTTATCATCTAATATGCACACTCATGGTATTGATTTGATAATGCACACAAAGATAATCATAATCAAACACATTGAGTATTGGCATTAATCAAAACAATGAGATGCATTTTGATGACACATGAACAAATTATGCATACAAATGTTATTTTTATGACAAGGAGCTTCCAGCAAGCATCCTTAGCTCCCTTTTATTGAAGTTTAATCTATTTTCATTTAGGGGCTTTATGAAAATGTCCGTCAATTGGTTAGTTGTATCAATAAATTCTAATACAACATTTCCATTTTGCACATGGTCTCTCAAAAAATGATGCCTAATGTCTATATGCTTGCTCCTAGAATGTTGAATGGGATTCTTTGAGAGGTTTATAGCACTTGTATTATCACATTTGATGGAAATGTGATCAAGAGCTTAACCATAGTCCTTGAGTTGTTGTTTCATCCAAAGGACTTGAGTGCAACAATAACCTGCCGCCACATATTTCGCTTCGGCGGTGGACAAGGCAACCGAAACTTATTTCTTGCTAACTAAGAAACTAATCACTCACTAAGAAAATGGCAAGTTCTGAATGTATTCTTTCTATCTAAGAGACTACCGGCATAATCTACATCCAAATATCCAATAATGTTAAATGAAGAATCTCTAGGATACCATAATCCTAAATGCAATGTGCCATGTAAATATTTTAAAATTCTTTTGACTGCATTTAAATGAGACTCTTTTGGACATGATTGAAATCTTGCACATAAGCATACACTATACATTATATCGGGTCTAGAAGCGGTAAGATAAAGAAGTGAGCCAATCATACCTCTATACTTCTTTTCATCCACATTCTTACCCATTTCATCTTTGTCAAGTTTAGTTGATGTGCTCATTGGTGTCTTG
>CATKHJ010500538.1:0-37455 GCA_949750685.1 Vernicia montana
TCAAAATTGAGTTAATTAGCTAGACAAATGCCAATTGATTATTGGCTCTTCATTTTCTCTTTTGTTTTGTTTTTCTTTCTTTGACCGACTTTCATTTTCACTCTTTCTTTTTTTTTTTATTATTATTATTATTATCTATAATTATTACTTATTAAATTAATCAATTTCCTTACTAATTAATTTCCTTCTTTTTTTCAATTTCTACTCATTTCTTCACTTGATGTCCATTAACTTACTAACTCTAATTTTCTATTCCCATGTAAAATTTCATACCTTACTAATATTTAATTTAGTACCTATTAATTAATTTGTATATAAATATTTATACAAATTATCTATTCTTAACTAATAATTTACTTAATTGTGAAAAATCATATTACTATATCACTAAATTTGAAACTTGAATCCTAGGTTATTACACCAAATGTATCATTAATGTATTATATTATGAAAGTGATATTTAAATATTAAGGGAGTGTTTGGTATCACTACGATTTTATGTTTTCTGTTTTTTTTTTAATTTAAAAAAAAATAAGTATTAGAAAATATTTATAAAAAAAATTATTATTTTTTATTTCTTTCATATTTATCTAGAAATATTTTGAAAACATAAAATTAAAAATTAAAAACAACAAATTCTGGTTTTCAAAATTTTATTTTTATTTTTAAAAAATATAAAATATAAAATGATACCGAACGGATACTATACTATTTACTATTTGTGAATAATTTAGACTACAAGCTGATATTACTCCTCCTTATTTTATTTTTTAAGTTCCTCATTTTATTAAAAATAATACAAAGGGAGAAGCAAAGGTTAGTCCATTATTCTCTAGTCTATTTCTACATCTCAATGTCAATTATTCCCAAATATGTATACATATACACAAAAATAATTGGAGTCATTTCCTAAAAATTGAGTGATAGTCTCAATGTTAATTAATTTAACCTTATACAAGAACACCACAAGCCGGCCCTATGCCTATATAAAGAGAGAAGGACCCCTAAATTAACACCAATATCAATATTCTTGTTCTTCTTCATATCAACAAAAAAAAAAAAGATATGAGTGTAACAAGTGGAGCTTGGATTGTTGTGGCAGCTAGTATTGGGACAGTAGAGGTAATGAAAGACCAAGGAATTTGTAGATGGAATTATATTATAAGGTCACTAGAAAAACATGCCAAGAACAAAATCATCTCTTCTTCTTTTTCTTTTTCTTCTCATTCTTCTTTGGTATCAACCATCAATAATGAGATGGGAGATGTTCAGATCAAGAAATTAGAGAAATCCTTTGACAAAACTATGCATTTGGGTTGTTTGGGTCCCAATACAACAAGGTTTTAATATATTAATTTTAGGGGTTCTCTTTAGATGTCGATCCAAATTTAGCCCAAACAATAGCCTCAAATCATGTTGAATTTGAAATTTGGTCTTAGAGACCGTTGAAATACCACTAAATCGGATGTTTATTAGTATTTGTAAAATCTTTGATCTCTTATTAAAGTAAAAAATAATTTGTATATATTTATGAAATTATTAAATATTACTATTTTCATATATACTAAATTCGTTTGATAATAATAATTAATTTTTGGAATCCTTAACTTGCATTATAGAAAATTTCAGTGGCTGTTTTTTTCTCTTTTCATTTTGATATTTGGAAAATATTTTCCCTGTTATTATTACCTCATTCAAATCCCAAAACAAAGTTGTGAATAGGGAAATTTGGTTGGGAGTGGTTAAACTCTGAATTAAACAATTGAATTTGACATGAAATTCGCTAACTATCCAAGTGGAATGAACAAAATTCATAGTACTTTTTTTTTTTGGGGGGGGTTCATATAGTACATTTTTCAAGTTAGTAAGAAAGGTAATTGAATTTTTTTTATTTTTTTTTATTGTAGAAAATGAATTATTGATTCATACCATATAAGTATTTGATAATTGATATTATAATAATTTTATATTTTTAAAGTTTTGTTTGTTTTGAGGAAAATATTTTTTTGGAAAACATTTTCTGTATTTTTTAACATTTGAAACATTTCGAAAAATTAATCAACAGAAAATATTTTCTTGATCAATAAAAAACTAAACATTTTTTAAGAAAAATAATTTTCTTTAAAAATATGGGAAATCAGTTATTAATCATTTTTCAAATTTTAACAAACTTATTATAATGAAACAAAAATATGTAAATACAAATTTATTAATTCGTTAATCATTGATACTCACTACTAGCGACCACTGATAATCACTGTCGGCGACCACTGACAACTAGTCGGTCACAGATGACCATCAAATTTATCATTTTTATATATTTTTTCTCATACTTAACAATAAAATTTTATTATTAATTATAAGTTTAAATATGTTTATAGTTTTATAAATTGAAATTTTTAATATTTTTTAAATAACTTTTAATATTATAATCAAGTTCCCACTCACGACTCATGTAACAAGCTACACCAAGTAAGAAGTGTAGAATGAAAAATTAATTCCTGGAAAAATATTTTTTCAAAAAATATTTTTTTTGAAAAATATTTTTCAAAGACAAGTTATTTTTCGCGAATCAAATAGAGCCTAAATTTTTTTTTTCTGAGTATTGGAGAGAGAGAACTTCATATTGATAAAATACAAATTCTAGTGTTCACTTCTAAAGTAATCTCATTTTACCATTAGGATAAGACACCAATTTATATTTTTAAACTATTAATTTATATAATTTAATTATTTCAAAAAAAATTATATAATAATTTAATAACTTTCAGATTCTCCCTTTGATTTTACATTAGGGATGGCAATTTAATTTGTTCGGCTTCACCCAGTTTATTAAATGGGGCAGGGGGCAAGTTTAAAATTTAAAACCTGAGTCGGATTATGATCAAGGCGGATAATTATATAACCCGACCCCGACCCGATTATATATGTATATTAATTTTTTAAATATATATATATATATATATATATATATATATATATATATATATAATAATTATTTTTAAAGAAAAAAAATAAAAAATAAAAACAGGTATACCCACGAGTACCTATTCTGTTTCATTATCCGCCTCAAAACAGAGGAGGTATAAAAAAAATTATTGACGAGACAAGTACGAGTAATAAAAAACTCGCCCGTTAGGCCATCTCCAATCCAAAACACTAAAATGCAGTAACTTTTACACTAAAATGATGTAACTACAGTAAATTTATTTTCAACCATCAACTTCATTTTTAACACTAAAAATAATATTTCATTTATATTTCCTTTTATCTCTCATTTTATATTTTTTTATTACTTCCATTCTATTTTGTTATTTTACAAATTATGCCAAAAACTATTTTTTTATATATTCATCCAATAAAATATAATTTATTATTTAATAATATTAAAGTAAATAAAAATTTAATTAATATAATTTGTTATTCATCCAAATATAATAGTTTATTTTTAATAGTATTCTATGTTAGTATGTAATATTGCTAGTTTAATATTTATGTAATATTAATCTATGTTAGTATGAATATATGATATTTTTATTTATGATATATGTTGTACTAGTTATTATATATTTTTTATTTTGTATTTGAATTTTTTATTGAAATAATATTCAATTATAAAATAAAAAAAATTATAAATATATGACATAAATAATAAATTTTCTAATTATTTAGTAAATACAATAATTATTAAATTTATATATATATATATATATATATATATATATATATAAAATAAAATGTCGTTGTACATGCCACACTAAAATTGGTGTGGCACTATATAATGGCTGCTGAATGGTGTGGGATATAGCGTGGGTTAGAGCACAATGTAGTGCTGTAAAATGACATTTCAACAAAAAAAAATAGAGTGAGTTGGACATGTACTTAACATCCCTATTTTGCATTTTGAAAAATGCAGTGACGGCTCCACTCAATATGCTAATCAAAAGAAACTTCAAATATAATGCAAAAAACAAAACAAAAAGGAAATTTCACTGATAAAATAACCATCCAAAAAAAAGAAAAAAAGAAACTTTACATGTAAAAAGCAACTACCCAAATGTGGAAAAAAATAAAAAGAAACTTCTCATATGAACATTATCTTGCTACCTAAATAAGTGTACCATTTGTAGAGATGGCAACGAGACGGGTGGAGATGGGGTATCATCTTTTATTTTCATTTTCACCTTAATAGGGAATTCTCATTTCTGTTTTTGCGGAAATTTCTATTTCTTACTTGAATTTTTTTTTTTATCTCAATTTAATTTTAAATATTTTTAAATAGTGAAATCTAATATATAAAAATTTAAAAATTAAATTTTAATTAGGTTTAAACTCACAATATTTATATAATTAGAAATATTTTGATTATTAATATTACTTATATATTTTATTAATTTTTTATACATTACTTATATACATATTTACTTATTAATATATATACAATATTACTTATATATTTTTTTGTATTCATAAATAATGGCTGAAAAATAAGAATAAATTTATTTAGAAAATGTTAACAGATTTAGATATACAAAATATCAACCAAACAAAATTAAAATTTAAATACACCTAATATATTAAAAATGTTCTAAAATTTTGTTTAATAAAACATTAAAAAATTTAGCATACATAAAAATATAAAAGTATTTAAATAATTTTTTTTATAATTGTCATGATATGAGAGAATTACAAAGAGTGAATGATAAAATTAAAAATCCTAATGCATGTATAGATATATATATATATATATAGGGAATACACTTCTTGTCTCTGCTAACGAGGAAGAAATATCTCCTGCCCCTATGAGAATAAAATTCGAAAAATTCTCATCTCGTTTGAGGCAAATATCCACAGGGTGTTAATTTTTATGAATGGAAGATGAAGGCAAATATAAGAAAGTGTTAAAATACAAATACAGACAATACATATTAGTATATTGGGCTTATTATAATTTAAATGATTAGAACTAACCAATTAGATGATAGGTTCTCACCATATATTAATCACTTATATTATTTATTTCCAATCAATATGGGATTACTCTTAACACATGAAACATAAATTATCTGCTCTACTATTTGAAAAAAAAAAAAAAAAAAAAAAAAGTGTACCCTTGTAAGTGTTTGTATGTTATATGTACTATTGGAAACGAAACTTCTTATATGAAAATTAAACTTCTATTTAGTAGTTAACTTTCATGTTTAAATAGAACTTCTTTTCAATGAGGTGCATTTGATTCAAATTATTTATCAAAAAAGTTATTATTGAATATTTTGCTCAATAGATAATACTATATACATATAAACTCACTTAATTAATTTTTTTTTAATTTTACTTTTTCTCACTCTTTATTTTTTTTTTCTTAAAAAAAAATCAAAATTTCTCTCTAATTTTTTTTTTTTTTTTTTCATCTTCTGAAACAATTTCAATAAAAAGGAACAAAATATAATAAAGAGAGAAGGATGGCAATCAGTAGAAATAAGTCAAATTGAAGAGTGTGATAAAACCATTCATTTAAAATTTCAGCAACATATATATTTTTATCAAATGCATCTAATTAAAAAAAAATATCCGGTTAGATTGTTGAGTGATAAAAAGTGAAATTAAATATTAAAATAAAAATTATAAAAATTCATGCACTAACTTTGTAATTATAAAAATACAAAACTAACTTAATAATTATATATATAAAAAAAAACAAAAAAAACAAAAAACAAAGGAAACTTCTCCTATAAAAATTTAAACTACCCAAATGTCAATAAAAAAACCAAACAAAAAAGGAAATTTCAAATATCGAAAGTTAACCACATAAATAGTGTAAAGGTGCGTTGGATATCGTTTTTATGTTTTTAAAAAATAAAAATAATATTTTGAAAATTAAAATTTGTTGTTTTTGTTTTTTACTTTTTATTTTTAAAATGTTTTTGGATAAAGATAAAAGAAATAAAATAATAATAATTTTTTAAAAATATTTTCTAATACTTATTTTTTTAAAATTTAAAAAAAAACAAAAAATCATTGTGATATCAAACACTTTTTAAGTGTGTCGATTTATTTAAATTTGTTTAATCAATCTGAAAAATATCCAAATTTAAAATAAGAAATTTTTATTTTAAGCTAGATTCAAATTTGAAAAAAATATACAAAGTTAAATTAGAGATTTTATTTTGATCTTGAAACTTCATGAATTGAATAATAAGATCTAACCAAACTCGAATATATGATATGTTAATTTAATTTTTCATATATATGTTCTAAAATTTATAAATAATATAATATTGAAAGTGTGGGAATTCAACCCAATACTTATAAAATTCAGTGCCTAATTCAAGCACCAAAAATCACAAGATTGATTTTGCTATCTTAGCATATGGAAAATATTTATATTATGGGAATTTTCAATTAGTTAAATTTTATATTTAGATTGAAAAATTATACTCCCTCCATTTTATAACAATAGACGATTTAGAGGAGTGCACACATATTAAAAAATCTATTAAATAAATAAATATATTATTATTTTATCATTAAGACTCATATTTTTTCTCTCACTAAAATTTTATTAAAATTACAATTAATTTGAAATAAAATTTTTTTTCTTAAAACGTCTGTTAATTTGAAACGGAGTGAATGTATTATATATTTAGACAGGTGAAAAAAATATAAAGTTGTAAGTTGGATCAAGTCGGATTTGGATTTAATTCTTTAAATAAATCAATTTTGAGTTGGGACATAATTTACACTTGATTGTTTGTGTCAAGTTGAGTTTAAGCTCAAAAAAGATTATACCAAATTAAGACCTAACTCGACTTGCAAATATCAATAATAGAGATTTATATAGACATTTTTTTTTGATAAATAAGTAAATATATCAACAAATACTCTAGGATACTTAAACAAAAATTATAGAAAATTCTAAAAAAAATTAATTTAATTGACAAATCACTTTTATTTCTAATCTTATCAAATTAAATTTTAAATTTTAAATTTTAAAATTAAATCATATATATATGTTTTAATTATTCCACTATTGAATGTATGAAAATTAACTCAAAATCAAAACAACCAATTACAAAGTGACTAAAACCATTGGCTCCTCAATTTTATTTATTTATTTATATAAAAAAACAATAGCTATAATTGTTTATTAATTTATTCCCATTTTCTCTCCGCGTTCTATGCAGCTGCACTAAGCCGCTAACGCACCCAGATTTCCCAATCCAGCCTACAAAAAAGCAAAACAAATAAAGCATAGAGCAATAACTCTTTTTTTTTTATTATGAAAAAACCATGGATTCTTTAACTTTTCCACGGTTAAACTGCCTCTGGATTTTCACTATCTACCTCTCTATATATATCACCCACCACTCCATTTCTCTTCCTCAAATCAAATCCATCAAAACAAACAAACGAAACCCACAATAAATCTCTTTCTTTTCTTTACAAAACAGATCAAGAAAATATGAATGCAACAACAAAAGCTTGGATTGTAGCAACCAGTATTGGGGCAGTAGAAGCACTAAAAGATCAAGGAATTTGCAGATGGAATTACACTATTAGATCAATTCAACAACATGCCAAGAACAATATTAGATCTTTCGCTCAAGCCAATATTATTTCTTCTTCTTCTTCTTCTTCTTCTTCTTCTGGATCTGGGTCTTTATCAATGGCTAATGAAATTAGAAATGTCAATTTGAAGAAGAAAAGGCAGGAGGCTTCTATGGATAAAGTTATGGGTTTGAGCTGTTTGGGTCCAAGTACTATTAGATTTTAGAGGTTATTCAAATATCAAATTTTTATGGTTCTTGTTTTATTAATAGAGCTTTGTTTTTCTATCTAAATCAAGCAATGCTGAGAGAAACTTGTTTGCCAATTTTGATTTATAAATGAAATGAAAGAAATTAATATGAATCTTTGAATTTTGTATTTAATTGCATTGAAGCTACAAAATTAAATTTGCTTCTTGATTTCTGTTTTTCAAATTCTTTTCTCTGATTGGTTTGGTGGCAAGACTGAAAGAACAAGCTTCTCTAATACAATGTTGGCTCAGTTTTGATTAAATAAAATTATGTGTAAATTATTATTTCCTACAATTTTTTTTTTTTTTTGTTAAATTTATATAAAATGAATAAAATGCTTATATATATATTAAAATTAAAAAAAAATATTTATTGAATTTATTTATTTTAATTCAATTCAATAACTAAAATTTTCTTATTAAATAATTAAAACTTAATGATAAAAAATTTTCAATTATAAAATTTTTTCTTGATTTTAATATATATGAGGATATTTATTCATTTTATATAATTTAACCAAAAAAAAATATAAAAATTAAATGAAAACGACTAAAGGTTTGACGAGATAAAATAAAACTTAAATCTATTTAATTAATTTCTTAAAAAAAAATTATTTTATTAATTAAATTAAATTTCAAAAACGAAATAATAATTTATTCATAAATTATCAAACATTAAAATTACAACAAAAACTTAATATTAAAATTACTATTGTATGATATATTTATTTTATATTTAAATTTAAACTTCAAAATTAAAAATTATGAATTCACATGAAATAATTATTTTATTTTATTTATAATATTTGATAAATCAAACAAGAGCTAAAAGTAACAAGTATTAATGAAAAATCCAAAATTAAATAAAAGAATAACGTTAGATATTTTATTTATGCTGAAAGTATCAAAGATCATCACATGCTAATTCTGTAATTCTTTTAGATTTTATTTGAATTTATTATTTAATTTTTATATAATTTTACTAATATATATATAATTTGAAGGAGGAGATATATATAACTTGGCCAAGCAAACTTTGAAGAAACCCTGGGAATCTCGAGTGTTGATGCTTCATCAAGAAAGCTAGAAAAACTTATTGCAGATGATGTTGCTGAATTTAACCTCAGCAATAGTTAGTTTCGTGTTTCTGTTTCATCCTTTATTCACAAAAAAAAAAAAAAAAAAAAAAAAGGCGATATTAGCAATTTTTAAAAAATTTATAGCACTCCTACTATTATCTTTATTTTTATAATTGACTATAATGTCTTATTATTCTCATTATGTATATTTTAAGAAATTTCTCAAAAATAAATTAGCATTTCATATTTATTAACTTCATAAATCACTTTTAAATTTTTAAAAGTATAATTCCTTAAAAAAAATTTTAAAAGTAGAATACTATTTATTAATTTTCATATTTATTTTTTATTAACTCCTACGAAGAGGGAAAAATCCTTTTTTAAAAAATATTTTTTAAGAGATTTTTTTAAGGGAAAAATCTCTTAAAAAATAAAAAAAAATGGTGATATTATATATAAATTTTTACAAGAATATTTATTAATAAAATTTTAAGATATATTTATCTTACTTTTAAATTTATTATTTAGTTTATAAAAAAAAAAATAATAGTTTAAGGTTTTTTTTTTTAAATTTAAAATCATAGCTTTTAAATTATTTGCTATATTTTTATCACAATTTTTTTCCTTAATTAAAAAATATTAATTTTTATTTTATTATATAATATATAAAAATAATAAAATTCATACAACATATTTGAAAGAGTTTAATATACTAAAATTTTTTAAATAATAAGCAGATTAATAAAAAAAAAAAAAACTTCTTTGGAAAGTTAAAAATGATTTATGAGATTAATAAAAATTTATAATGGAATACTAATTTTTTTTTGAAAGATTTTCTAACAATATTCATAAGGAGGATAAGAAGACATTACAGTCAATTATAGAGATAAAGATAATAATAGGAGTGTTAGAAACACTTTTGGTAGTTGTTGATAGTATTTTGACCCTTTAAGTGTGTGAAGGAAATGCGAGCGTGCCATAGGTGTGAGGTACTTGAATCGATTAGTGCGTTTGTATGTTGACTTCTAATCGAAATAACTGTACAAGATCTAAAGAAACCTGAACCTAACCTTTGAGTCTGCTAGTTTTATCCAAAAACTTTGCTTGATTTTTAATAGTAGGAAATTAGCAAAAAAAAGGTAAATTTTTATTGCAAAGAAAATTATAGTAATTACAAACGAAATTTGACTGTAAATATATAAAAAAGAGACACTAAGCCTTGAGAATTGAAACAGGATGTTTGTAGGAAAAAGTTCACCTTGGAGGAATTGATTTCAGGTAAGAGGAACTGCTATTTGCTAAAGAATAATTGTTGTTTGCTAAGAAGGAATTTTTGTTTGCTAAGGAGGAATTTTTGTTTGCTAAAGAAGACTTTAATCGCTTGTAAGAGTAATTTTATCTATGAGTGAAATGTGTTCGCTTAGAAGTTTGATTTGATGTTTGTTGGTTTGATTGTTGAGTTGTTGTGTAGATTGGGTGAGTTGTGGGGGTTATTGAGAGTTTGTCACTGTAGTATTATTCTCTTTTTATAGCTTATTGTAAAGTAACTGTTGTTAACCACTTCTTTTCACTTAGCTTTTTTTTTTTTTTTTTTTTTTTTCCACTTCCTCTACATTTTTCTTAATTTACGCACGTCTATTAACTAGTGAACGGGGTAGAATTTTTTAGATTTTTCTCTTATGCACATGTGAAAAAATGTTGTTGGGCTTTAAGGTTAGCTTGGGGCCTTTAAATGTGGGCTAGCTGACTTAAATTTAATTAATTAATTAATTAAAAATAAATAAATTATTCAAAATGATTAAATTATCTTTTTGTGAGCTCTTAAAATAATTGGGCATCTAAAAATACTTATAGGTCATGCTCATTCATTTTTTTAGTGCAAGTGCTAATATCGTCTCCCATAATTTAAATACACTAAAAAAATTATTTTAATATCAAAATACAGTTTTTAAATGCACTTTTTCATTTAATTTATTTTAAAATTCTTTTACTTTTAAATATATTTTTTTCACTTATTTTTAAAGTATTTTCTTTTTCACTTTTCCTCCTTTGATGTCTATTATTTATCTATTAAAGATGAATCAAAGAGAAATTTTCAATTTTTTTTTTGTTAGTATTGTAATTATCTATTTTTTTTAGAATTAACAAAAGTCAATGACAAACTAATTAAAAGGAAAAAAAGTTAAGGAGTTACTTATTATTTATTAATTATTTTATTTAATTCAAGTTGGCAGATTGAAAGTTAAAGAGTTACTTATTACTTATTAATTGTTTTATTTAATTCAAGTTGATATATTAATTATGAGTACACATATTAATTTATGAATAATTTATTATTTATGAAGACTATCCACATATAAATTAAAATACATGTTCATTTCAATTTGCATACTTTTTATTACGATTTTTTTTTTCATTATCTTTTATTTCAAGTTTTAAGTATTATTTTTTCATAAAGTATAGGTTTCATATTTTATAACTATTCCTTAGGTTATATTTGTTATTATATAGTAATTTTTTAATATTAGTCATATTAACCACGCGAAATGCGAATGTACGACTAGAAAATATACTCCTATAACTTTTTTTTTTGTTATTCATTAAATATTATAATTAATAATTTAAATTTTTTTATTAATATAAAAATATTAATGGGAGACCGATTCAGAAATTCATTAAAATAATAACAATTATTTATAGAAAATATATAATAATTTTACATTTATTTTTTTAGAGTAATATTTATATTCTTTATTTTTATACAATATAAAGATTAATTAAAAATTATTTTTTAATATCAAACTGCAGGAAACGCAAAACTACTATTAGTTAGGTATAGATATATGCACCAAGCATTATCCTAAATAAAAGTGTGTAAGCAAGTTAAATGTGATTTAATTGGTTTTCTATTTTTTTTTAAGATGTAGGAAGTGAGATGTCTCATATTCGAATTTTTTAAATTATAAAAAATTATCACAAATTTAGTGAGAGATGTTAAAATAGAAGATTATCCCTTGTTATATAGCTTATTTCGGTTCATTGGATTGCCTTTCTAAAATAATAATAATAATAATAAAAGTGTGCTAAAGCGGCAATATAAGGGTGGCCATGGACAAGAGCAGGCCGGCTTCACAAAAAAAAATTGCTGGGAGTGTTGAATGGGCTGGGCTTGGCCTGGTTTCAACCACAAATGTCAACAGCTGAGCTCGGCTCTAGTAAGTAATTTTAAGCCCCAAGTGGTCCACATTATTTTGTTTCTTTATTATTATATAAACTTTAATAGATAAAAAAAAAATATTACATATACTTTATTAGAAAACAATATTTTTACATAATTTAATATTATATATATTAATAATTACAAAATAAATAATATGTATTATATATTTTTTGAATAGAGTTTGGGCTTGATACTCTTTAAATTTAATCACAATCCTTAGTTTCGAGTTTAAAATTCAAATCCAAATTAACCATACAAAGTTTAGGTAAGAGTTCAGTTAGTCTCATGGGCTGTCTGACCTATGTCCATTTTTATTTTGGCATATAATTAAATATATATATATATATTAGTCCTAATAGAAGCCATAAAAATATAATAAGATGACTTGAATTATACTCTAAAGAAATGTCACACATTAAAGGCAGTCGCATTGACTTTCATTTCCTTGAGAAGCTTGCTTTGACTAAGGACAAAGCCTGCTATTCCTTTGTATATTATTCAAAGGTTATCAAATGCAAAGCCTTCCTAATTAAGTTCTATATTGATCCGTTGGCAAAAAAAAAAAGGTTCTATATTGATCAAATATTCAAAATGAGATTAAGTTTGATTCAACAAAGAGAAAAACCATTACTGGGGTTTGAAATGATGAGTTCTAAATTGAAATTAAAGTTGCAGCGATGATAATAATAATAATAATAAATAATGATGATGTACACAAAATGTAATAAGATATACCAAATAAGTCTTATTTGGTATATATTGATTTGATCAGATAAAAATATATGAAGTAAAAAAATATATTATTATTTTTTCATTGAAAAAAAATCATATTAGTTAAAATATCTTATCATTTATTAATTTTAATATATAGATAAAGTTGTAAATTTGATATAAATAATAATTTTTCAGATATATTAATGATATATTAATAAAAGATATGTCTCATGTGGTTGAATCATATTTCACTAAAATGTCAACAAACAATATTTTTGTTAAAAAGGTATTAATATTTTTTTTTCTTGTTTTTACACTTTTCAAATTGCTAACTTTTCACCCAAAAAAGCAATCAAAGTAAACCAATAATTCCACTTCATATTTTCATTGTGTGTTTTCAAGATAATCATTAAATGAAGTAAGACTTCTCAAACCAAATTGGGAGTCCATTGAACTTTTACAAGGACCAACAAAGATGTTTGGCGAAATGCAACAAATAAAACTTTTTTAGAAGACTTCTTCATTGACTGGGGAGCTTAGTGCCTGGGGTGATAGACTAATAGTCTCAAGTCAATTCCTTAATTACAAAACACATGTTGAAATTTGGATTCTTTGAACAAAGAATTCTTCACATTCATTTTTAATTTATAGTTTTATCGATCCTTTCTATTTTGAACAATTATGCCCATTTACCTATTAATGGATATGTTATCTCTTGAATACAAGGTCTACCCTCCTATAAAGATATGGAATAAGGTGTAAGAGAAGCAAAAATTAAAATTTCTCAAAAAATAGGAATTTTTGTTGGTAATGAACTCAAACTTTATGGAAATTGTGTTATTATTCAAAAATTGTTCAGGGCTATATTGTTTAGGATTGGCAATTCGTATAGCGTTATCAAGGGCGAATCTATATAGGGACTGTGGGAGCAAACTCAAAAATTTTAAAGTATATTATGTGTATATATGACCATTCTCTATTAAAAAATCTATGTACATGAAAATTTAATTATATATTTTAGGAGGCTATTAGTTTTAAATTATTATACTAGCCATTACAATAATAATAGCCTATTATGCATTAAATCATTTGGATTAAACACTTTAACTTAGTTAAAATAGCAAGTAACTTATTTAGGGTTTGGTATCGGTACGAAAAGTGTTTACACCAATTGTAATTTTCTTATTATTAGGATGATCCCTCTCTTTTGTTATAATAAGTTTTGATCCTAATTTTATAACTTGTTGTTTGATATTTTGTATAAGAGAGGTTAAGAATATTTGGTGTATTGGATTTTTGGAATTGAGAATTATTTTCTCTTTGTCTTGTATCACCTTTAAGTTTATTAGTAAAATTTTATCTCCTTCGCCGGTGGACGTAGGTTTACGCCGAACCACGTTAAAAATTGTGTTCTCTTTATTTGCTATTATTTTGTTATCCAATTTTATTTACATAGTCAAATAAATTAAACACTGTGTAAAATTTATAATAAGTGGTATCAGAGCCTGATTGCCTTTTTTCTTGGGGTGGAGTGTTTATTGTTATATTTATTTGGCTTAGTCATGGCAACAACAAAATTTAACATTGAGAAATTTGACCGCAATATTAATTTTGCTTTATGGCAAATAAAAATGGGAGCAGTCTTGACACAAAATGGACTGCAACATGCTTTATTGGAGAAGGATAAGATGCCTACCGAATTGACAGAATCAAAGAAAACAGAAATAGATGAGAAAGCTCTAGCTGCCATTTAGTTATGTCTATCAAATGAGGTATTGCGTAAAGTACTCCGTGAAAATATTGCTACAGACTTATGGTCAAAGCTGGAGTCACTATACTTGAACAAAAATCTCACAAGTAAACTAGTTGCAAAATACTGCATGCACATGTTAAATATGACAAAAAATATATCTTTAAAAACTCATCTTGATAAATTTAATGCTATTCGTATGGATCTTGAAAATTTGGATATCAAGTATGATGATGAAGATCAAGCTCTTATGTTGCTTCGTTCTTTACCTCCATCCTACAAGAATCTAAGGGACATCTTGATTTGCAGTAGGAAAAGTTTGTCTTTAGAAGAGGTTAAAATAACATTAACTTCAAAAGATATTATGGATAAAGAGTTTGATGATAAATCTAATACTGGATAATTTCTTATTACTCGAGGTGGTCGACGTAGTAATCTCACTTGTAATTACTGTAAGAAAAAGGAACATATCAAAGCTGATTGTTTCAAGTTTAAAAATAAGTAAAAACTTGAATCCGCAGAAACCAGTGCTGCTGCAAGTGAGACAGACAATGAAGAATTTATATAATTTTGAATTTGCTTGTAGAGAAGGAGAATGAGTTTGCTAATTTTAAATTACGGTGGAATTTTGTTCGAGGTGGAGTTTGTTAAAGGTGGAGTTATTGTATTTTTTTTTCTTTTAACATTTGGTGGAAATTTGTTGAGAAAATATTTATAAAAAAAAATTAAAATCAACATTAGTAGGCATGCACCTAATTCGGTGTCTACTTCCTACTAATGTTGAATTTTGGTGGTTTTGGTTACAGCTTGTTGCAAACTGTAACCAAAATCATTTGGAAGGGTTGGGAGCCTATATAAAAGCTCCCTTCCTCCTTTCAAATTGTATCCCCTCTCCATATTTTTATATTTCTACATTTATATATTTGTTTTGATAACTCATTGTAATTCCCTTATTATTAGGGTGATCTCTCTCTTTTGTTACAATAAGTTTTGGTCCTAATTTTATAATTTGTTATTTGATATTTTGTATAAGATATGTTAAGAATATTGGATGTATTAGATTTTTGAGATTAAGAATTATTTTATCTTTGTCTTGTACTACCTTTGAATTTATTAGTAAAATTTTATATCCTTCGCCCGTAGACGTATGCTTACGTCGAACCACGTTAAAAATTGTGTTCTCTTTATTTGCTATTATTTTATTGTCCAATCTTATTTACATAGCCAAATAAATTAAACACTGTGTAAAATTTTCAACAATATAATATACTTATTCTTTTTGAGATACAGTAGAACATTTATATAATAATACCTTTGAGACCCTACTAATTATATTTTTATTGAGAGGTTATAATTTAATAGAGGTATAATATAATTTTTTTTCTAGTATAAATTAAACACCCAAAAGCAACATCCTTAATAATAATACTGATTAAAAATAATAAAATATTAGCATATTAATGGAAAATGAATAAAATTATATTAAAAAAAAAATTACATAAATAAGTGTAAAAGTCTTTTAGGTAGATGCAAGTTTTTTTACTTGATTTTATCTCTTTATTTATTTTATATATTTTAATAATTAATTATATTAAATTATATTGAAATAAAAAAAATATATAATATATTATAGCCTTATATATATATATATATATATATATATATATATATATATATATATCAAAGTAATTATATTGGAATTGAATAGTATAACTTTTCATTTGTTATGGTTTGGCCCTTTTATGGCAAATATTGGGGTACATACTTCACGATCCAAATAAGCTTCACTCATCAATATTTGAGAATTTTTTCTATTGCTTTTATGTAGCTTCTCTCATGAACAAGTAAATCATAATTTTTTTTACCTCTATTTTCAATTAGACTTGATATCGTATTCATACCGTCGTATTGAATGATCTCAATCATTTGCTATCTATCCATATAATGCATACAGCTGTTGGGCCAGTTCAATGCCTCTATATGAATTAGCAATTTTTGATTCCTTTGACCCTGATAATATTCATAATTAAATGGCTTGTTTTTGGTAAGAGGACAATACTATATGTAAATTCAGGTGTGTGGTATACATCAATACTCCAATGCATTTTCTCTTCCGAATTGGAATAAATATGCTTTCAAACCTTTTATATGAGCAAAACTCACATTGGAGAGGAATATGATCCATGAGTCTCCTTTATTGGGACTATATTTCTATTTATTTTTGTTTCTAATTAGGCAAGTGCAAAAGATATAAGGCAAAAATTTTGAATTGCCCGTTAAGAACATGAATTTTAATGTAAATTGATTGATTTATTGTGTTTTATCTTTCGTATCATAATCAAAGATAAAACATATTAAAAAAAATAAGAAAAATTATAATACAAATAGAAGTTGTATTTCTAATTATATTATAATTCATATTTCAATAAAGATTATAGTAAATAATTTCATTATAAATACATGTTCGTGAGACCACTATTTTTCTTATATTTGCATTTATTTTATAATATCAATCTCTTATATTCGTTTAAAATATTAATTTTCATATTAACATGTATGCTTTTTATTTATTTTTTTATTAGTTTTAGTTAATTTTTTTTTATGTTTTTCATGGATTTTTTTATTAGTTTTAATTTAATTTTCTTCATTTTTACATATTAATGGTTTAATTTTATATTTATATATTTATTTGTATAAATTAATTCTTCAAGTTTAGTTTTATTAGTTTTTAGTTTAATTTTCTTTGTTTTTACATGTTAATGGCTTATTTTTATATTTATATATGATGTATTAAATTTATGTGCATTCTAATATTTTTTTATGTATATGATATTTCACAGTTTACTTATTTACTACCATTAACAAACTTAAAGTTTTATAAATAAAAAAAATGAAATATTAAATTAATAGTATAAATCTAAAAAAATTAAAATTTAATTGAAAATTTTTCATTTAAGAAAAAATATATAAACCTAAAAATTTAATTAATTTTTTTTCATTATTTTGATTTGTCTTTATTATTATTTATAAAGGATAAAAAAAAATCAGTCAATTATCTTTTTTTTTTTATTATATTGAGCGTATTTATTCTTTTATGTTGGGTGTTTTTTTTTTGTTTTGTTTTGTTTTGTTATATATATTATCTTAATTGTTAATATATAGGTCTTTTTATTAATATAGTTACTCACCTTAATAAGTTGAAATTAAAAGTAAGCCAGAATAAAAGTAAGAGGTACGTAAATTTATAATCCTGTTTAAAATTTTATTTTTTTTATCAACTTTACCTTTTCTTTTTAAACATTTGGCAAAAAAAAAAAAAAAAAAAAAAAAAAAAACCTTTTCCTTTTAAACAAAAGGTTATACTTATATGACATAGTATTTAAATCTAGAGCAGAATCGATATAACAAGTCCGATATCATTGACATACAAAAGTTTTTTTTATTAAGATTGGAACAATACATGAATTCCCCATTTGGTTGGGCAAAACTTCCTTCTCGTGTCTTTGTTTATATTATGATGTTAATTAAAATAAAAAAAAAAAATCTATCATTCAAGGGTATTTCAGACAAATAATAATAATAATAATACTCTCTCCGTTTCATAATAACTGTCGTTTTAGGAGGATGCACACATATTAAAAAAACTATTAAATAGCTTTAATTTTAATTAATATGTACAAATATACCCTTATTTTCTCTCACCAGATAAGAAAAAACATATGAAATATTAGAATTGATATGAGGGTAAAGTTGAAAAAAAATTAATAAATGCTGCATTTAACTCTTAAAACGACAAATAATTTGAAATAAAAAATTCTTTTTAAAACGACAGTTATTGTGAAATGGAGAGAGTAGTCATTTTAAATTATTACACAAATATTAAGAAACTTATTAAATAACCTTAATTATAGTAAAAAATAATTTAATATGACTAAAATACTCATTATATTTTGATATCTATTTTACTTTATTAATACTTTCACTCATAATGAATAGAGATAAAATTGAAAAAAATGTCATTAATGCTTCATTATTTTTTAAAAAGATAAATATTTTAGAAAAAAAAATTTTAAAAAATGATAATTAAATTATAATGGAGGGAGTAATAATAATAATAATAATAATAATAATAATAATAATAATAATAATAATAATAATAATAATCAAGAGAGTAATACTTAATAATAATACTCCACCATTTAGAAAATTCAGATCCACCATTCAAGGGTATTTCAGACAATTCACAAAATCAACGGCCGGTTTTTTTTTTTTTTTTTTTCCGAAAAAATCAACGGCCGGTTTGTTGAAAAAACATCGTCAACATCTTTTTCGTCAACATCAATAAACCTAAAACCGTGTGCTTAAAATTCAAGTATCAAAATCCTGTGCAAAAAAAAAAAAAAAAAATCAAGTATCAAAACAAACATAAAGTGCCTTTAGATCACGTGTTTACATTAAACAACCCATTTAACCAAACAAAATAAATAAATACTATATATATATATATTAGATTGTAATAATAAATAAATAAAATGATCAGACACAGTCACACAAAATCTATTTCACATCCAAATTAAAATATTATTTTAAAAAAATCAGTTTTAAATTGTTATTCAACTGTTTTGAAATTTTTATAATTAGAACAAATGAAATATCTTAAAAATAAATTTTAATAACTTCTAATTAATATTTTCAATGTTTAAATAATAATGTCAAACATACTCTTAACCTGTTTTAAATTTTTTACTATCATGAAAAAGTGAGGTTTTGAGTTTAATTCTTCATTTATCAATATGGTATAATTTTTTTTTAAATTTAATAAAAATTATTAAAAAAAATATTTGTATTATATATAAATAAAATTAAAATGATTAATAAGGCGTACTATGATTTAATACTTGCTCAGTTTAAGGTTGTGAATTTGTGATAATAAAATATAATAACCATTAAAAAAAAAACAAAAACAAAAAAAGCAGCTTTAATTTAGTCACAGCTTGGAATTAAAAAAAACCATCTGCCACAAATCTGGGAGCTGCGCCTACAACAACTCTCTATAGTATAGTTAAACTTAATTAATTCTCCAAAACCACTTTCCCTAGAAACAAACAGAGACTGAGAGACCATAGTTTTTCCTGGACTAGCTATTTATTATTTTCTTTTCTTTTTTAAAGTTTTCGTTTTCGCATATAAATATGCAATGCCTAACAGATCAAACAAGCCCAGCAACTCTCTTTAAAGTGATCAACAATAATTTTTATTTCCTTCTTTATTTGCTCTGTGATTTTCACCAGAAATAAATAAAAGAGAGTGGAGATCAATGGGGAGTAATAGAAGAAGGTGTAAATTAGAGATGGCATTCAAGTCTATGGAGAAGAAGATAACAGAATCTACACCAACCAACAATAATAATATAAAGAAAATTGGTGGAACTGCTATTAATAATCAGGCCATGACAGTGAATATTTGTAGTGATGCTGATCAAATGAGAAGAAGTGAAGAGAAGGCTGAGATGCTTTTTCACTTGATTTTTTGGGGACCCAATTGATTTTTTTTTTTTTTTTTATTGTTGTAATTATTAGAATTAATTAGGAAATTTTGAGAGAAAGAAAGTTGACGAAGGAATTGAGATTAATTTGCTTAATGTATGTAATTAATTAATTATTTGCAATTACGAGAAAGGAACATATGTACTCCTATTTATTGACAAGAAATTAAATACGAATGGTATTTTTGAGGGAAAAATATTTATAAAAAAAAAAAAAAGTCTTTTCAACAAATTTATGCTTAAAGTTCACTTTTTATGATATTTGTGGGGTGCAATTACGCTAAGTTCTTAATCCAATTTGCGTGATGTGTGGTGGTGGGTATTGTAATTACGTTAATAGTTATGCTTAAATTCTCCTAAATTTATTAATTAAATTAAACATACTAAATAGGCATTAATAAGAAATTTATAAAGTTTGATGACTTTTCATGTTCTATCTTGAATTTGAAACAACTTTATAATCCTTTTTTCCTACTAGCTTCATTCCCGCGTGTTAAGCGGACTTTATATTGCTTCTTTTTTTTTTTCCTTTAAATTTATAATAAATAAATTAAATAATTTATTTAAAATATAATTTATTTTTTAAACAAATAAATTACTAATTACCTATTATTTATTTAAAAGATTTATAATAATTTTCATAATTGAAAAATAAATCAAATAAATATAGTTAAATTAAAATAATTATTAAATAATAGCTTTATGTATTATTTTTTTAAATTTATAATAATTTATTTATCTGTTATTTTTTATATTTATATTCATTCTATGAATAAATCAAATAATGAAGTAATTTATTGAATGTGATCTATTTTTTCATGTGTCTATGTGTTTTAATTTGATTAGAGTTCTTAAAACTAAAAAATTAATTTTCATTTTTTTTCTAAATTTCAAAAAATTAAGATTTTAAAATAATATAATTATTTTATAAAGTAATATAATGAACATTTTAAGTATTTAAAAACTTAAAAAAAAATTATATGTTATTTTCTTTTTCCAGAAACGTTAATTTTTTTTTTTTTTTTTTTTTTTTGTATGAGCATCAGCTTGAGTAGTTTTAGTATTGTAAATTGTTATTTAGTAACAATATAAACTGGTCAAATAAAAAAATTTAATCCAAATACTAAATTTGAAAATGAGAAATTACTGTTGATCAATCATGTTCATTTATTTATTTATTTGAAAATAAAAGAAATATTTCATTAATAATAATTAATAAATACAATTTGTAACAAATGAGTAAATTTGAATGCGTTAAAAAAATATATATAAATTTTATTATAAATATGAGTTTTTCCTCTAATTTTCATTGATCGGAATAACTGTATACAACATATTGGCTGCGTTTGACACATCAACAAGAAACACATTTCACTTAGTGGCTATACTGAGTCACAAATCGACTTCATTTGTTGTTTAACGAGTCTTTAAACGAGTTTGATTTCTAAATATCAAATTCAAACTCTTTATAACTCTCATAATGAAAAACAAATAAATTTCTATTAAGAAAGATAAAATAAAAGACTTATTAAATCTCATAAAAGGAATAACAAAACTCATAAAGTAAATGAAAAATAAAATTAGATTCATATATATAAAAACACAAATTATTAATAAATATCTCTTATTAAAAATAAAAAATAAAAAAAAATGAATCACAACCGACTGAATGAAAGTTGACAGTGGTTCAGATAATACATTTTAGAAAAAAAAACCAATAAAAAAATTGAGAAAAAAAGCGGTTAGGATTTTAGAACTTAATAAAATAGATCAATTATCATGTTCATTGATTAAAAAAAAATACAGATAAATATATATATATATATTTTTTATAACAAAATGTCTTTTGAATTTGTATCTTTTTTGCATATATATTTCAGCCTTCCCATAAAAAAAATCCTGAATCAAACCATATTGCCTAAATATGGGCATACACTTAATTGAAAAATAATAATAAATCGGGTACAACAATGTATAGAAATAAACCGTGATATATCTAGGGGTGCAAATGAATTAAGTCAACTCATGAGCTATTTGAGTTCGACTCGGAAGTTACTCGAAATCGACTTGATGTAAGTCGAGTCGAACTTGAGCTACTCGAATAGTTAGACAAGTCGAATTTGAATTCTATATTACTCGACTCGATGGACTCACGAGCTTAATTGAACTTTTATATATTTATCATTCTACTCTTTATATATTACTAATAGGATCTAAACGAGCCGAGTTGAGCTTGGACTTGAAACTGTATCAATTTGATTCAACTTAATTAACCTTTTATTCGTTTAAACTCGAATTCGACTCGATTAAGCTTGAACTTATTTACTCGAGCTCGAGCTCAAATTTGAACTGTTCAATACTCGACTCTAGCTCGAGTTTTTAGAATCAAGTACTCTAAAACTTGACTCGTTTACACCCCTAGATATATGTACAATTGCTAGAAAAAAAATCAATTAAACCTTTACATAATAAATAATTAAATACAATTTTCTCACTGTAAATGATATTAAAAACATTAAATTTTAGTATTTTTTTGAATGTGATTACTAAAATAAAATTTTTTGTAGGCAAATACTTAAATTTTTTTTTTTTTTAATTAGAAATTTTTTTAAAATTTTCAGTCAAAATTTTATTGAAGTGAATGAAGTGACATGATAATATAAAATTTTGAAGCAACTTCAGATTAAATATCAAATTTCTATTCGCTTGCAATGTTAACAATAATTACTTATCCTTGGCAAAATAATAATAATAATAATAATAATAATTACTTATTTTGGGAAAAAAACAATAATTACTTATAAAGCAGTACTAATAATGAGAATAATATATGTATATACATAAGTGACATTGTTTTAAATTTTTTAATCACAATTAATCAAAATTTAGAACAAATTATTAAACAGGAAAAAAATATAATTAGTCTCAATATATTTTTTTAAACAATCATATAATTACTAAAATTATATATGATTTTCATTTAAAAACTTGAATATTTGATATTAAAATTTGAATTAATCATTTCCTTAGAGCATTGGTTAACAAAACTAAATTGTAAGACTTTTAGTACCTGTAGTTCACAAGATAATTCGTTTAACTTCCAATGAAAAACAAAAAAATTTCATGGTATAATATTTTTGAGAAGGAAATGATTTATCAATTAGCTTTAATATAATTAATATTTTTAATGAGTGGGGCCAATTAATTCACTCAACTTAAAAAAGTTTTAAGGAAATAATATTATGTAAGAATTTTGTAGAAATTTAAGTCAGTTGACACATTAAGATTATAAAAGAATAATAAAAATGGGAGAAATTTTCACTTTAATTTAAAATAAGTAAAATGAATTAAATTTAAACATTTTATAACCTTAGAATTTTGTTAATGAGTGTCCTTAATACATACAAAATTACATTAATTTATTTTAAAATAAGTTAAATAAGAAAAAAATAGAAAATTTAACATATCACTTTAAATACTCCCTGCATTTCAATTTATCTGACATTTTTTGCTTTTTTCACAAAAATTAAGAAACTATTAATTAGGCTAAATTCTAGGAAAAAAATGACTAAATTAACCTTTTTATAGAAATACTAAAATTAAAGACATTAATTATTTATTTGATATATATAAAAAAAATTTCTTTCTAAATTTAAATTTATGAGGTTTTGAATCTAAATCCATGGAGTAATCCATATATTAATTGATAATTGTAATCAAAATATTGAAAAATAAAAAAAATGTGAAAAATTACCTTAAACTCTTTAAAATTACTTAGAATTACATTAAAAATGTATGGATTACTGCACTGCAATTAATAAGAATAGAATTGGAAAAAAAAAATTAAAAGCTTATTGATTTCATAAAATGACAGATATTTTGAAAAAAATTTATTCCAAAAAACGTCAGATAAATTGAAATGGAGGGAGTAATAATAAGTGTAATTATTCCTAAAAAAATAATAAGTGTAATTAATATTAATTTTTAAAATTATTACTTTTTCTCTCATACAACTCATTTATACATATAATTTTATTTACATTAATTTTTCATTAGTACTCTTAGGATAGTGGTAAACAAAATCCCTTAAAATTTAATTCATATATTCTTTTAATTTTTTTTTACAAATTACTCCATCTGTCCCATACTATTTGTCGTTTAAGATTTTCTTACGCTAATTAAGAATTAGATTTATTATACATATAAAAAACTAAACTATCATTAATTAATAAAATTCCTCACTTATTATTTGTAGATTTCTAAAAGTAAATAATTACTATTACTAGAATTACACTGCCATCAATTACTCATTTCTCAATAAAAATAAGTTTTTAATGCACATGAATCAAATAAATACTGTAAATATAAAAGAATATGAATAATCATATTCATTATTTACATGAACAATGAGTAATGAGAAGGAAAAAAATACAAATGATGCGTTGAACAATTATTTATAGAGAAGATTTAAATAAGAGTATATTTGAAAAAATTAATTAATTATTTATAGATAATAGGAAAATATCAAGTATTATGAGACAAAAATTACTCACAAAAACATCACATAATATGAGACAGAAAGAGTATTATTTAGTATGTGAGATATGATCTAATTAAAGAGTGCATCTCTAATTTTTGAGAAATCTATTAAAACGTGTTTGTATTTTTAATCCGTTTACTACTTAATCTTTCTGTCTATAAAGTGAGTATTTTCCTTTAACTAATTACATAAAAAGACAACCTTACCCTTTTTTTCTTCTTAATCCCTTTGCTTCTCTTTTTATCTTGCTCACTTATTCAAATTTACATTTGTCTTTTTATGTGTTTAGTAAACAAAAATACTTATTTTTGGACAAAAAAATTAAATAATAAACAAATTCAAATTATAAGGATATTTTAATGCATTTCTCAAATAGAAGAGATGCACACGGTAATTAGGTTTAACCCCTAGAGAGTAAATAGTAATTTACTAATACAATATAAAATAAAAAAATTACCATATTTTTGTAATTTTTTACTAATAAGATAATAAGAATAAATTATTCAAAAATATTTCCAAATCCAAATCCCAAAGAGTTAAATAAGGGTTTTAATATAATTTTAAAAAAATTTAACATCGTAACTATCAATTCTTTACATAAATAAAAGGATATAAATATAATGTTAAGTGATTATTCACCTAATTAATACCCAACATCCCAACAAACCCACGTCAACAAACCTAGCCGACAAGCGTAAATGCCGTACATTAATCTTTACCTAATTACTCTTCTCATCATTTAATACTCTCTTCATCTCCTTCGCCTACTTAACCACCATTAAAACGACAACCGCATGTTTCACGCACCTTTACTTGTGCCTTTAATACCAAACATACCCTATCTTTCACTTTATTGACGGATTTGTCCCAACGTACGACAACTCAATGCGTGGACTTGAAAATCAATTTAAATTAAATTTAATAAACTATTTCAAACCCGACACCAATGTTTAAAACTCGTGAAAGAGACACTTTTCCCTTTACAAAAAACAAACTAATCCATGCTTTCCAGCACTTCTTATATCCAATTGCAGAGATATTTTATTTTTTAGAAATTATTTTTAGAGAGAGAGAGAAAGTTGCCGGCGGTAATCGATGGCGGTCGCCGACCGGAAAAAGCCACACAGCGATAAGAAGCTGTTTAGTTTATGTCCGTTTTGGCAAAGCGGAACAAACTCTTCTTCTTCTCCTTCTACTACTCAGAACCTGAACCATACTCATAACGGTAACAACGGCAGTAACCGCGGCGACGTGGAGGTTAAAAATAGCTCAAAATCTTCATCGTCTTCTAAAACGGTGTCGTCTGTTGCCAGATCTCTTCTCCCTGCTCGGCGACGACTTCGTCTCGATCCTGCTAACAAGCTCTATTTCCCCTGTAAGTTGCCGTTTTTCTGTTATTCAATTTTTTTTACGTGTTGACTTTTTGTATTTGGTCAACTTGAATTATTATTATTATTATCGTCAATCATGGAAATTTTTTTTATAGAAATTAAGAATTTGGAGTTTTTGATTGACTTAATTAGAAATCACTTTCTTTTTTATTGTTTTTACTTTGTTTTACTCTTATATAATCTTTTTTTTTTTTGGAAGTTTGCTAATTTATTTATTTATTTTTAATTTGTGTAATGGGTGAAGTTTAATTTTGTATTTGATTGGTGTTGTAGATGAACCAGGAAAACAGGTGAGAAGTGCGATCAGGATAAAAAACACTAGCAGGTCTCATGTAGCTTTCAAGGTATTTTTTTAAATTATTTGGTTGAATAATTATATTTACTTACAGTTAATGGGTTATTAATAATTTTATGAGTTTGTATTTTAGCTAAGGCAAGATAAGGCATTATGTAGTTGCATTGCATAATTCACATTACATCACTTTTGTTCTTATCTGTTTGTAGGTTCTTCAAATCATGCCTTCTGGTAGATTTTTTTTTTTTTATATATATTTTTAAATTTGGTAAAAAAAAAAGTACAGAAATTAATTATTAACGGCCTTTTTTTTCTAAAATTAAATTTGGTTTGTTTCAGATATTATGTGTAGTGCAATAGACTTGTTCATTTCTTATGAATTGCTTAAACACCTGAATTTACTTTAGTTCATAATGTGGATGCTTGCATAACCTCGTTGAAATTTCTGATTGGTTTCTCTATCTCATTTTAGTTTCAAACAACTGCACCAAAGAGTTGTTTCATGCGTCCTCCGGGTGGCATCCTTGCTCCTGGAGAGAGCCTCATTGCAACTGGTAACATACCCATGCTTTGTTCTTTCATATTTTATTGGGAACATGGCGTCTTATGCTGGCTTAGTTTGTGTTTATACATGCTAATTTCTTACTTATATTTGCTATGTAAAAATTTATGAGATTTATATATATTTTAAATTGGACAGTGTTCAAATTTGTGGAGCAGCCTGAGAACAATGAAAAAGTAATAGACCAGAAGAGCAAGGTTAAGTTTAAAATCATGAGTTTGAAAGTGAAAGGAGGAATAGAATATGTACCTGAGTTGGTAAGTCCAATGAAATCTGCATCATGTGTGATTATTTTGTCTTAAAATGTTCAGCATTGCTGATAGTTATAATAGCCCCTGTTTCATTAGCTTTTCTTATCTTAGTTTTTGAAATAAATCTTTTAAGTATTTGATTAGGTTGATGTGGATATTTGTTGTCGGCACAGATTATAACATAGTTTTTTCATGCATAGCAAAACTTTTGCTCCTATTTATGTTTGGAAAACTCATTGAAACTAAGTACAGGAGTTAAGGACTTGATGCTGCATGAAAGAACTCTTTTGACAGACAAAGTATTCCTATTTGGAAATTTTCATGTTGACTACCAAATTTCAAAGAGATCAAATTTCAAGTTTACTATCCAGTTTCCATGTTCATATTAATATGCTAAATTTATCATGAGCAAATACAATTGCTATGTCTCAACATAGACTTGTTCCATGATAGTTAAAAACATTTACTGGCCTTCTAGTTTGTGGTTCTGCTTTGGAGTTTGGAGTTTGGAATTGGGATCTTGTTTTGGGTTATAGGAATTGAGAGTGGGTATTCAACAATCTTGGTGCTTTATATCTATTGTTGGTCATTTGCTAATTGCTTAAGCTTTTGGGATCAACAATTGAATGGCAATTTTTCTAGGAAATTTGTTAGTGTTTATTAGAACTGGGCAAATATTTTAAATATTTTAATTTGGCAATAATTTGGAGGTGCCATAGACCACTGAAAAATTGTCATACTATTATAGTTCCTTTGACTTCTCTTTTTTGGTTTATGGGCACTCTGTTACATAATATTCCAGTTTCTTTTGTTTCTCTTGCTTGTTTGTGGATGATGCATTTGTGATTAAAATTATTCATTTTTAACCAAAATTGAATGTTTCCCTTGCAGTTTGATGAACAGAAAGATCAGGTAACAGTTGAGCGAATATTGCGAGTTGTGTTTTTGAATGTAGGGCATCCTAGTCCTGTAAGTAAATAGACGTCTCTGTTTTCATCTTTTGATAATGGGTGCGGTGCATGTACAACAATGACTTTGAGATTGTTTCTTTCAAGGAATTGGAAAAACTGAAGCGTCAGTTGGCTGAAGCTGAGGCAGCTGTTGAAGCACGTAAGAAACCTCCACCTGACACTGGGCCTCGTGTTGTTGGGGAAGGTCTTGTAATAGATGAATGGGTATGTGTATTATCTAATTCTTATGAAACCTCAATTTTTTTTTTTCTGTATTTTTTTAAAATTTATTCTCCATTGTTATTATCTATTCTTCAGAAAGAAAGGAGGGAAAAGTACCTGGCTCGACAAAAGGTTGAAGCAGTAGACTCTACATGAAGTGGGGCTTGCTTTTGCTCTAACTGCTTCTGGGTGGCAGGTTTTATATCTTATACCCTCAGTTCTTGGATTTACAGTGAGTGGAGGTGGAGATTGAGGTGGCTGTCAGGTGTTGGGGAGAAAAATTTGTGTGATGTCAATATTTGTTGGATAACCAGTGTGGAGGTCAGAGTGCAAGATTTGTGCCTCACCCTCCTTGTAGATAATGGATTTTGTTTTATAAGGAAAATAAATCAATACCATCATCTTTATTTTGTATATTTTAGGAATGGGGTGCTGATGTTTGTGTCAGTTTTTTAGTCTTGTGCATGGCAAGTTATACTTGACTAATAATACAGTTCATGGGTTTTTCTTGATACATGTTAGATCTTGTACATTTTTGTGCTATCATGAAAGATCTAACCTGTAGTCATTCTCATAAGGTGTATCTTTTCTATTTATGTACACAGCGTTTTGACGACCCCCCCCCCCTCTTTTTTTTTTTTTTTTTTTACAGTGATGGTTAAAAATATTATATTGCCAAATAGCAGTTATAGTCTTCTCCATGAGTAGAGTTGTTTCCTGGTGTTTGGTACTGAGATTAACCTTTGGCATCATAAGACTGTTTTGTTTATTTCTTGGTAATCTAATATAACTTGCGTAAATGTCCGAACTGTCGTTAATGAGCTGCTTTTAGTCTCACAAAGCCAGTTCCAGTTTCCTTCCTTCTGGATGAGCAAACGCAAACGCAAAGGCTAATTTTTATTTATTTATTTTTGAGTTTGGAAGTGGGAATTGAAACTGGATCTATTGTTTAGAGCATTCTCAATGGTCTTTTTATTCTCACTTCTTTTTTAAAATAGAGAGTTAAACTCATTTAAATTCCTTTCAATAATCTTTTAAACTAAACTCGTTCTTTAAAATTTATAAGGAGTCACTTTCTTCCTCTTCAAATCTAAGAAGTAAGAAAGTGGCTCTTAATTAATTTTTTATTAGTTTTTTTTTTTCATTTTTTTATTTATTTTTTTCTTATTTTCTCTCCTCATTATTTTTTTTAAAATAATTTTATTAATAAAAAATTATATAGAGAGTATTGTTAGAATATGCATAATTTTTAAAATAAATTAAAATAGAGAATTGAATTATTTATATTATAATAGGGAGTGAGACTAAAAGTATTGTTGATGATACTCTTACACTATATATGCATTTATTATTAGACTATACTTAAACACAAAGGCTAATATTAAGTGACGGGTCTTGTTAAACCTTTTTAGGCTCAAACTTTTATTTTTGTTTTCATGATTGTAAGATTGCATGTTTGAATTTCAATTAGAGTTTAATGTATATATAAAATAACAGAAGAACTCAAGATAACATGCATTAAAATTTTTTTCATGTATTTTTGCATGTTACAATTAAAAATTTATGCAAATTAATATGTATATAATATTTTTTTATTATTTTTAACTGGTTATTATATAATAAATTTAGCTTATATATATTTTTTATATTAATATTTAAAATTATTAAAAAGTAATATTTAAAATTTTTAAAATAATAATAATAATAATAGTTCATATATATTAAAATATTTTAAGAAAATATAAATTAAATTAAAAAATTACTAAAACTCACACTGCGGCTAATAATAATATTAACTTGAGATCTTTCAATCTTGGAAATGATTTTAGTACTACTATATCAAAGGCTCATTGGTATGATATAACCTTTTTTTTAATTATTTTCATAAAGTATAAGACTTTTAGTTAATCGAAAATTAATTAATTATGTATCTAAATTATCCATCTTTCTACTTATAATCACTTTGTCAATTATTTAAGTTTTGATAATTATTTCACTAATATTTATATTAAAAATAAAAATTAGATTATTAAATGGTTTTATGAATCCGGTGAGCCTTTTTTATGCATATATATAATAATTTTTTTTTTTAATTTTAAAGGAAACATAATAAGTTTTACATTATTTAAAAGCTTTAACAATAGAATTAGAATATAGTAATAGTTCAGCAACAATGTAAGCACTCTTCTCTTCTTTTTCTTTTTTCGTTGCCATTAACTATATTTGGCAAGGAGAAAATATTCAAGATTGGAGAAAATAGAATAAAATCTAAACAAGGAGAGCAAAATATTGTTAATTTAATAAATCTATTATCTTATGGAATGTTCCATTGATGGATACATCATACATGTCACAGGAAGGCATTTCCTCCACTTACCTATCTTTTTTCAACTTTTGTGATATTTTTTTTAGGGCCTATAGAGATCCACCCATCCTTTTCTGTTATGATTACACACGGTTTTGCTTTTGTATATTTTGGATCAGCACAATGATTTATTTTTATATTAGACTGCGTTTGCTAGTTTACCAACCCTAGTCTACATGTTGCCATGTCAAAACTTCAAAACCAGTTGCCCTTTGAAGATCTACTTGGAAATTATACAATTCCCTTGGTGCGTTGTCGCACATCATTTGCTGTCAATCTTATTGCTTTGCTCTTGTAATCTAAAGATTAGATTAGAAGACTGGCAGTAACTTTCAAGATTTTTGAAATTTTTTTAATATATATTATTAAAAAATAATCTAAATTTTCTGAAAAATAACTTTTATCCCCCGAAATATTTTTTAAAATTTTTAATGTTAAATTATGAGGTTAAATCTGCCATTGGATTGGATTAGAGTTTAAATCTTTATATATTTATTATTTTTAAAAATATCAAAAATTTAAATATTAAGAGTTTATTTATTATTATATTTTTCTTTTATATATTATTAGAATTTATTTATTTATCATTTTAAAATATAAATATAAATTATCACAATAAAAAAATATAAGAAATAATTTTTAATTTTTTCTATTAGAGTTAAAAGATCTCAAATTAAATTATAACTAAAGATATGAATATTTAATATAATATTTGGATCTCACCATCCTTAATTTTTTAGATTGAATTTGAGATTTTTTCGCATTTCAACATCAATCCATTTGTTCTAGTCTTAATAAAATAATATGATTTTTTTTTAAAATTAATATATTACAATATTTCTGTCTAATTTACCAACAGTCCGTTGTAGTCTAGTTGGTTAGGATATTCGGCTCTCACCCGAAAGACCCGGGTTCGATTCCCGGCAACGGAAATTTATTTTATATTTTTCCTTTTATTGATTTTTTTTCCCTCAAAAGTTTTGACCTTCTTGCTCTTCCCACATTTACAAATCAAGTACACCATACCATGATGAGAAAAAACCCACACGGTACTTTATCAAGCAAAACCTGGAAAATTAACAGAGCCTAGAGGACAAGGCAACATGGAATGAAATTATATATGGTGCTATAGTCCCTCTGTCAATGTACACTGCATAGCATTTATTCCCACATCCAAGTAAACAGGAAATGTAATCTTGAAGAGAAAACTTGGGCCACTTTTGGTGGGTTTTGCCAATTGCCACCAACCATATATACTCAAATCTTCAAGCCAACTGCTCCATTTTCAACTTGTCTATATAATACATTACTCCTATGCCAAGAAACTTACACCAGTGATAATGGGGCTTACCAATGAGGCTGTCTTTGTTTTTACCTTATTAGGGGTTGGATTTTGTCTCAAAGATCAAATGGTCACACCCAAATCTTCTAATCTTCAAGGGTCATCAACAATCCAAGTTAAACTCCTTCGAACAATTCATCCTTGTTTCAGTAGTTCAATGATTGAGTACTTAAAATGGTGGGCAAACCCTTTCCATTTCAAGAATTTATAATGTACCAAAAGAAAAACTCATCCCAATCCCAAGTTCTTGTTGTGGAACAAAGGATTGTGACAAAACTTGTTCTTATGACAAGAACCAATCAGCAGCGAAATTAAACTTGGAAGATGGTGTTGTATTTGAGTTGTTGGTGTCCCAATTGAGCAGATCGAAATTCAGATTGAAGGAGATTTCCTTTGTAAATTAAGCCCAATCACAACCCAATAGCTCTCTCTGATTCTGAATGTTTATGAAACTGGATCTCAAAATTGGATTGAATTTATTACAAACTTATCCTGTAGTATGAAATAATATATGCCCATATATACAAATATGTTGCTCAATTAATTAATCTTTTGATCCGTGATCGTCTTTATTAACTCAAAAACTCAGAATATTATCACATAATTAATAAGCTATAATCATCAAGTTCGATCTTCACTTAACATGCATGCCTGTGAAAGTGAAATTAACTCAATACATGATCTTAATTAACTAAACATCAAATTGATTAAATCATAAAAAAATATACAGATGCAATTAACTGTTTCAATCTCATCAACTCCCCCACACCAAAACAAAGATTTATATATCAAGAAATTAAAAGTGTGAAATCCAAGCCAGTAAAAGAAATTCATATCAAAATCAAAGTGTAAAATGTACGTACTCTCTCTCCATCTCTCCTATCATATAAAACCAATAAGAAATTAATAAAATTTTGAAAAATAAAGACCCATAATAGTAATAATAATAATAAAATTAAAATCTAACACATCCTGTACAAAAGGGCCTAAGATTATAACCAGAAAAATATATATATATGGAGAGAGAGAGACAGAGAATATTTCATTTGAATCTGAAAGCTCATATGTCATCTGGCAACTGAAAATTCTGTGAACCAAAAATTTGATGAGAATTGTCTTGAATAAAGACAGCAATACCACATTTGTTGCCATTGAAGCCATCCCAGAGAGAAAAATTAACAGTTCCTGATACTGTTTTTTTGGCAGAAATGTCTTTAACAGTAGACATCTTTTCCAGCTTTCGAACAACGTAGTCATTAGACAGGACACGCCCTTTGTTCTCTCCTTTTGGACAATCAGTTACCAGTCCACTTTCATACAAAGCTACCATTATATTTGCACCATTACTATCAACCTTTGTTCTTAAAGCTCCTGATAAACTCACTTGTAAGGTATCTGATGTGGGCATTTGGAATGTTGCCTGTTAAATCAAAATTGAAAATGGTGATTAATTAAGCACTAATTTGAGATTTAAATTTTGAAGATACTAGAGCATGTTTGGTTCAGCGGTTGGCAGTTAGCTACTAGCGGTTAGACAATTAACTGCTAACGACTAGAAATTCTAGTTTTAAGCGATTCAGTTTTAATTTTAAAACGCTAAGGGCTGAATTTTAGAAAGCTGCTCCGAACGCTAAATTTGCCAAATACCGCTCATCCAAACAAGACTAAGAAAATGGACAATAATAATAACCTGAAAAGTGGGTGAAGGAAATTTGGTAGCATTCATAATGGCAGATAAAAGAGCTTCTTCTTCATTGGCAACACACTGCGTTCTACCCTGAATAACAACCTGTGGTGTAAACATAGTATCAAGATTCAAAGCCTCAACGTAAGCTTTTTGTCTAACAGTCCATTGGCTAGAACCAAAGGGGTCTTTCCAACCCATATAATCCCAATAATCAACATGAAAAGCTAAAACAATCACAGGCGTTTCCAGGGCAAAGTCCCCTCTCCCTAGCCTTGACACCAACAACTCTGCCTCCGGCGAAGTAACACAACCCTGAGAAGAAAATAGTTCAACCAGAATTGCACCTGCACGCCGTTGCTCTTCTGCTGTTGCGTCCACTGTTACATTGCTGCTTTTAAAATCATTTCCTTCCTCTGATAGAGGGTTGCATTTGCCGAAGCAGGCGAAGAGACGCGGTGCCATCGCCTCGGCCCGCCTCCGTCTCGCCGCCCTTAGTAACTAATTTTAAATTGAGGAAGGAAGAGGTTTTATTTTTTTATTTTTGAGATTTAGTAGTGTATGAGTAAAATGTGGGTTTGATTTGATTTTGAAGAAGGAGATTAATGGTGGGAAAGAATAAAGAGAAGAAGAGAAAGTTGGACGGTGAAGAGAAATTGAAGGGAATTATAGGTTTGAATATTTCTTTTCTATTTTTAGATTTGTTTCATTTTCTTGATTATTTGCTAAGAAATATAACAAGAAGAAGAAGAAGAAAAGGACAGCTTGTACAAGTGGTTTGGTGCGGTTAGCTGGAGAATAGTTGCGTCGGCGATACGAATGTCGGTGACAGTTGTTTGTTTGTCAGATGCAAGGTTGGCTGTCAGCGAGCGAGAGTTGGCACTTGGCAATGAGTAACAACCCATTGACGAAGGAGATTGAGCAAGTTTGCTTTCACAAGCAACTTCCATGTTAAGAAATTTAGAATTAATTACATTTTTTATTATATAATCTTATGAATCAAACTACGATTGAAGAAAGATTGCCCGTCATTTTATTTGAGTATTAAGATTAATATTAATTGCGAATCAATTAATATCTGATTGATATTTTCATTTTTTTTAAAGAATGAAAATTAAAAAATCTCAAATCTCTCAAACCATAAAAATATTATCATCAATATTTAGTGAGAGATGTTAAAAGAGAGAGTTACATTTATTGTATAGCATATAATATTATTTCGGTTTATTAAGTTTTTTGGTATAAAAAAAAAATTTAATATTAATTAAAACTCACAATTAATGTTTCCAAATGGTTTTAAATTTGTATTTGTTGTTATGTTTCTAGAGAAGCCAATGCTATGGCTGATTCAGTAGCTGAATTTGCTTGCTTGTATATGATTCTTCTATTGTTCCCGCTGTTTTCTGGTCCCTTCAGCAGTTGAAGCCCTGACCCAACAGGTTCTTTGAGTCTTCTTTATAAAGTTGCCTTATTCTTTTAAAAAAAAATCTTATAGGATTAGTACCTTTCTTTTTTCTTACTTCATCTCTTCATTTATATCAATTATTTAATATTAATTGATTGTGAAATGTTGTTAATCAACATTAATCAAAGAAATGATTTCTTAAAAAAAAAAACATCAATCATATAGAAATGAATTGACCTAGTAATTATAGACATAAAATAATAAATGCAGATAAATAATTAGATTTATTCATGAATTGAGTGGTGGGTTTCAATTTGTAAAATAAATTATAGATTAAATGGGCTAAATTTTTAAATTTTTTAAATTTAAATCCGACACATTAATAAGTCTAAATGCAATTTTAAAGAAGTCCTATTATAAAAATGTAACTTTTCTATGAATTTGTATAGTGTATAGGTAGGTAATATATTTTTAATATTGAGGAAAAAATTTATTATTATTGAAATCTAATTACTCTGCTTTCATCCAAAATGGAGCATAAATTCCTTTAAAAGAAAAAGGTGTAAATTAATTGATTACTTTTTAGAAAAAATAAAATAATTAATTAAGCTTGTTAGTATGAAAACAAGACTCAGAAGAATCAACAATGATGTGTTGTGACCATTGTTGATTCTTCTAAGTCTTATTTTCACACTAACAAAGCTAATATGGGATGTAATAGTAAAAAAACATTAAAAGTTGTGCGTGCAAGGACAAACATGTTGATGATTAAATTACTTTTATTTGTGCATAAAGAAATGTAAATGGATTTGATCGGTCCATATTGACATTTAATTGAAAATACTTCCACTTCTATTTTAAAAAGAGACATTTTTCAATCTAGTTCATAGTAAGAGTCAATGCATAAATATTTCAAGATTTTATTTTAATCGAGTTATATGAATCAAAAATTAAGAATTGATAATTGTTGTGATCATATGATATTAATTAGAATTGATAATTTAAACTTTGGCTATGGTTGGGGTCGAAGACATCTGTTTTCCCACTCGATGTGGAATTCTGATACAACTTGGGCTCAGCTTAACAATTCAGGGTCAATAGTATAAGGTCGGGCTGGACTCAAATGCTCAAGCTCGACCCACCTGAATTTTTTTTTCTTTTCTTTAAATAAAAATATACTATATTTTTCACCCAAAAAAACAACCATATTATAAATTAAGCTATATAATTAATTTTTGATTTATAAAATAGTATATTATTAATTTATAAATATACATAATCTATTATAATTAATAATATATATATGTGATTGTATTATTATTATTATTTTTAAACCCAAGTTTGACGTAGCAATAACCTTAAGTCGATACGGGCTCAGCTTTTAATTTTTTTTAAAAGTTATTTAAATTAACAATATAAATATAAATATATTAGACAAAACAAAGAATATAATTATTTTTCTATATAATATAACATAACATTTATTATCAATTAAATTAGATATATAATTTATAATATAAATAATATATATTATTTTTTGGATTGATCCTTCATATATTTCTAAACGGTCTAATCCAGAATTTAAAATATAAACCCGAACTCTTACTTTACCCCTTGCAGCCTAGCCCTTGTGTGTACCCCTAGTTGTGCCCAACAAATGGGGTAAATTTCCCCCATATGATGCAAATTTTAAATTTATAGATATGATCCAAAGGTTTCCTGACTCTACCTTGCAGGTTCTATAGAACTTGAGGTCAGAACTAAATTGGTATATGATGAGAGAAAAAAATAGTTGAGTCTTAATTGGGTGTCCAACGAGGGCGAAGTCCATTAAAAAAAATGCTCACTTATAGGCATGGGATGTAAGCTTAATAGAGACACTAACTCACATGAAGATCAACACTCATCCAGGGAGGCATTGGCTCGTCCTAAGGGACTCGTCTTCGTCTTCGTCATAAAAAATTCGTCTTTATCCAAGCTCAAATAGTCACAGAATAGAGGACTAAGGATGGCAATTTAGCCCGCCCTGTCGGGTACTCGCCCCGCCCCGCCCCATTTAATAAATGGGGTGGGGCGGGTTTTAATTTTAAAACCCGAATCAGGTTCGGGGCGGGGCGGGTAATGCTAAAATCCGCTCCGAACCCGCCCCGATTATATATAATATATATTTTTAAATTTTCAAATATATATATATATAATATAATATATCATTTTTAATTTTTAATTTATTTTTTTTTATGTAAAAGATAAATTATATTATATAAATATGTAAAAAAGAGATATAAATGAATATATATATATACATAAAAAAATTAATATTAAATAATTTTTTAAAGAAAAAA
>CATKHJ010500893.1:0-16879 GCA_949750685.1 Vernicia montana
AATTCTATATATAATTAATTATTAATGACCTTTTATTATTATTATTATTATTATTATTATTATTTGTTGCAAGTTTGATTTCATATTTATGTTAGATATATGTAAAAATATAGTATTTTATTGCTTATTTAAATAAATAAAAAAAATTGATTTTCAATATTGTGCATCAAATACTGAAAAATATTTTTTGGGTGTTTTCCACTATTACATCCAAACAACAAAAAATATTTAATTTTCCTGAAATTTATTTTCTACAGAAAATATTTTTCAAAATCATATTATTTTCTGTAAAACAAATGGAACCTTAGTATTTAATATAAACATGATGAATATATTTTTTGCTTATGCAAATTTGAATATTAAGTTATACAAATTTAACTTAAATTAAATAAATTAGCATTTACAACTGATTATAAAAAATTCAATCAATATGTTAGCGTTTTATAATATATACATTAAGCAGAAAAATATATTATCAATTTTAATTTATATAATAATGACTATATTATGTGATATAATACCTTAATGTATATTTATTTAATAAAAACTATATTTGTTTGTAATGGATGTTAAGACTAAATTTGAGATTTACTCATAAAATTCATAGAATTTTATGAATTTTAATTATTCATTTAAACACGAGTCTTATGGAATTCAATCATAAATCTTAACATTTTATTCATGTAACAAATATAATATGTATAAATTTAAATAAATTCACGAATTTAAAATTTATGGTGACAAATGATTACTTAGCATACATGAAAAATTGCCACTCGGCTCAAAAAGACCCCACAAAACCACGCATCAAAGTCCAACTCCATTACCATTTACCAATCCCAATTCAATTGCCATACAAAATATATCTGTCACTCGCAAGTCACAGCACAGACAAGAACAAGAAGAAAACTCTCCATGCGCCATTACTTTTACATGCCCTTCCAATTCCCTTCACCACAAAACCATTCTTAATCTTCTTTCTCTACCCACTAAATCCCCACAAAACAAAACCCATATCTTTTTTTTTTCATATCTTTTTTTTTTTTTTTGTCTTTATTTCTATATAATTGATGAGAAAAGTTGCAGAGAAATGAATTTTTGGACATGAAGAGACAGAGAGGCAGAGGTAGAAGATGGAAGAGGTGCCTGGGGCAATGGGTACAAGCGCTAGCTTGGCTTTAAGATTAGGCCAATCCATTTTCTCTATTGCTTCCCTTCTCTTCATGTGTTTGGGCATTGACTTTTACAGTTATACCGCTTTCTGGTAATTTTTTTATAATCCCACACTTTGATCGAATTTAATTGATATATTTTTTTTCCTTTTTAGTTTTAAATTTCAATACCTATTTCTTTGTTTTTGTCAATTCATAGAATATGCAATTTCCATCAGCTGTTTTGTTCTCTGTTTCTGTATTTTTTTCATATCTCTTTCTCCTAATTATTGATTAATTATTAGTTATGGCCTGAAAATTAATAGAAGGGAAAGATGATAAAAGATGATTGACAAAAGGGTCTTGTCTTGTAGATGAAAAAGAAGGCCAAAGTCATATCATTTTTTAATTTTATTATTTTTCATGGAGTCACCGACACACACACACACACTCTTTGTTGGAGAAAGAATTCATTTTGATAGGGTATGCTTGGTTTATAAGCAAGTGTGCTAAAAATTTTATCAAGAATTAATTATAGGGTCAAATTATATTTCTTGTTAAATTTCACATGGATGTACCAGTGATCACTAGTTAATTTGGTGCATTTCACATTTGTTGCTAAGTTATTTGCAATAGAAAACATTTCAAACAGGTCTAGAACTAGGGACTTTTCCCTTATTAGGAACTTCTTTCTAGAAGAGACCTGTAATTAGAGCCTCCTTTTAGTTTTATGATGATTGATTGTCTGATCAACTGCTAAAACTTTTGTGTTTCTAATGGTGGATTGTACCTGCACACTTGGGATTGAGGTTTGTTTGGGTAGTTGATATAATTAATGCTGAGGTGTTTATACTTGGAAATTTCTGTAAACTTTACTAATTTAAGTGTTCTAGTTGCTAAAACCTGTAGCAACTTTTATATAAATATTGTTGATATTTGCCCTGTAGTTCTTTGGTATGAAGTGAATATGTTAATTCTCTTGAAACTGCAATTTTTCTCTTTAAGATACTTTGAAGCTGATCAATTACCCTTCTGATGATGTCTCTGAAATATTGTGCCCTTTTTTTTTTTTTGAAGAATTATTGGTCAAGTATCTTCCAGATGAAAATTTTGAAATTTATCGATTCTCCAATGAACAACTGAAAATTTAGCTAGATGCAAAATTTAGTATTCTCTTTGTAGAATTTTTTGAAAATTGCAAGAATTATGTTTGGGCATTTGCAATTTTTGTTAGATGATCCTATTATTATCAAACTATTTTATGTCATTTTCAAAATTTGTTTTTTTTTTTAATGCAGCTATTTGGTTACTGTCATGGGCTTGGTAATTCCATGGAGCATAACTCTGGTGCTAGTCGATATATATTCTGTTTTTGTTAAATGTTTACCTCATCAACCAAGAATTCTGTCAGCAATTATCATTGGAGATTGGGTATGAATTGGTTTATTTATTTCTTTAAAAATTTACTATTCAATGAAAAGAAAAGGTTATTATCTTTTTTGTTAATTAGACTCCAACTGGGATTTGAACTAGTAATCTCACAATACTGTTGAGTCAAAATTCATTGGTGGAAGAAATGTTTGTTGATATATTACCACTTTGGTTCTATCACAGGTATTATCATTTCTATCATTAGCTGCAGCAAGCTCAACAGCAAGTGTTACAGATCTTCTGCTTGATGTTGGAAATTCATATTGCCCTGCAAAATTATGTAGCAGATATCAGTTGTCTGCTACTATGGCTTTCTTGTCTTGGTTTCTGTCATTTGCTTCATCTCTCTTCAATCTTTGGCTTCTTCCTTCTTTGTGAACTCTATGGACATACAGAAACCAGATGGGCAAATCTTGACAAAGTCTTGTTTTGCTCAAGATCAAAGCTTTTACAGTAGTATTGAATAGTGTCAAGTGAAAACTGTCTACAGCCAATCTTTAAATGATAGAATTGGTTCCCAACTTCCTCTCAATTTAATGAAGTTCACAGCAAACTCATATGGATTTTTCAAAACTTTTCTTTCCCCTACTTCTTTAAAAGAAAAAGCCTGTATCTGCATTGTGTTGTATTATGTTATATTTCTGTTTCGGTGCGATTTGGGTTCTTTCTTTTTAGATCGAATCTTGAACTCCTACACTACAAGCCAGGTATTCGACCACTTGGGCATTATTCCCTTTTCATTTCTGGCATTAAGGATTAGAAATTTAGAAGTGGAGGGTTTTGTCTTAAATTTTTTTTTTTCTTCTGCCGACACCACTACCATATGAATTTTTTTTTTTTTTTTTTTTTTGTACATGTGCTTGTAATGTAATGTTATAAACAGATGATAAAAGAATTTTGGAAAGAATGTTAGCGTGGGTCCAGATTTTGAAGTCATTCTCTATGTTGTTGGAAAAATTTAGGTCATACAGGAACTTTTTGAAGATTTTCCATCTCTAAATGAGGTGATTGTCAGTGCAAATTGATATCCGTAGAAGATGGTGAGCAAACTTTTCAAACTACTATACAATTCACCAATTTGAAATAGGAATAATGAGCATTGGTGGGGGCATGAGATTGAATTATGGACCTCAATCAACATCAAAATCAATTTGATCCTACAAAAACCAAACTTCACTTACCATTTTTATTGGTGAATAATAGCCGCGGAGGTTTTGGGAGCCCACAATTTGATGGATCAGAGATAGTAAAAGTTGTAATAACTCCCTACTATTTTTTTTTTTTCTCAATATAAGATTATTGACATTCTGACTATGAAGAAGGAAGATTATTGGATCACTTAAGTTATATTTAATATGGCGTAATGTAATGAACTATACAATAAAATGAAAAATGTAATATAATAAAATTTTAATGTAATGTAATGAACATTACATTATTTTGTTTAGAAGTGTAAATGAAATAATTATATAATGTAATGATTGAAATAATTAATTATTTTATAATTATCAAAATAAGATATTGAATTTTAAATTATATTTATTTAAGTTAATTAATTATATTCAAATTAATATGATAAAAGAAAGGATAAGTATATTCGGCCTCCAATGAATAAAAAAAAGAAAAAGAAATAATAAGTATTAATTATGGTATAAAAGAAAAGTATTAATTGTGTTGTAAAAAAGAAAACTAGTAATTAAAAATTTTTTGTTGTAAAAAAATTAGGCCATTAAAAAAATTGCTGTAAAAAAAACATATCATTAATTTTTTTTAAATAATAAAAAAATTCATAAAAAAAATGAAAACAGAACATACAAGAAATATGTATTGTATAAAACAAAGGAAAAATATCATTCAAAAAATTATTGCAACAAAAAGAAAGGAAAAAAAAATTATAAAAAAAGGGTAGAAAATAGCAAATGAGAAAATATAATGTGCAATATATATATATTTTTAATGAAATGATAATTACGTTTTTAAGACATAAAAAATTAATAATGTAATACTCATTATAGTACATTCAAAATTTTTTACACAATTAAACAAAGTAATTCAATATATAATATAATTTCCGTACCACTTTCAAAAAAGCATAATTATGTGAGGCCTATATCCCATAATTTTAGGTCATAATCTTCTCATTATAAATGTAAGATGGTAACCACTTAATTGCGAATATAAGGTGTTAGATAATTTTCACTAACAAAATAAAATATATAAGAGAAGTTTTATTTTCTGACTCATGAAAGTTTTAAAAAATATATATATTGTCAGGTCAGGTGAATTATAAATTAAGAGTCTGATAATTAAAATGAAATTTAGAATGGATTTGATTTAGAATTTAGTATTTCTTGAAGTTGGCTCCAATCCTGCTCAAAAAATTACATGTATTTTATATATTTTTAATGAAAATTTTTATTATATAAAGAAAATATATGGAATTTTATTCAATTTAGTTGGGCTTGATTTAATTTGGATATATTCAACGATTAATTGAGTTTTTTTAGAGTGTGATATTTAAAATTCATGTCATATTTTTTTAACATTATTTATATTGATATATCGATGTATCGATAAATATCAACGATACTTACAAAATATATTTATATAGTCAAAATTTATAAAAGATAATGAAATATCAAGCGAAACATATTAATATTTTGAGCAATTTCGAAAAAAAAAGAAAAGAAATGCAATTCAAAAGTTTTAATTTGAAATTTCATATATTGTTACAAAGAATCTAACAAATTGATCACAAATTTCAAATCTTACATATTTGAAATTTTTTATTTTATACGAATTATATATATCACTATAGATTTTTTTTTCATATTTTAATTTATAATTATTCTTCCTATTATTTCATAATATTTCTCAAAATTTTATTCAATATTTCCAAGTTTAAATATTAATTCTTTCATAAAAAATTGTTATCAAAATTTTCCAGCGAAATAAATGATTTTGAACCATACAAAAGAATATTACTATAGTGTGGTTAATTTGCTATTGTTATAGTATTGTAGAATAATAATTATGTCTATATTGTATTAATTATAAGAAAATATATTATAAATTTAAATTCACTAAATATAAATTTATTTCTTGTGTTATTACATTAAATTTTTAATTTTATATGAATTAAATATATCACTATTGATATTTTTTTCATATTTTAATTTATAATTATTTTTTTATATATTATTTTATAATATTTCTCAAAATTTTATTTAATATTTTTAAATTTAAATATTAATTTTTACTTTTTTCTTAAATCGATATCGATATTTTAATTAATATTTTCATAATTTTGAAATCTTTGATATTTTCATATTATGATACGATGGATATTTAAGTACTAAGAAATGTATTTAACACAGTGTCTGGTTTCGAACCAAATGCCCAATTCCCATGGTCTTCCCTTTCAAATATTTGACCGTTGCTTCCCGCCTTAACCAGACCCTTAGCACAATCCACCAATTCAGGTCCCAAACACACCAAACTCTTCATGCTCTGCTAGAGAAATGCTCCTCCATGAAAGAACTGAAGCAAATCCATGCCCAAATCATCCTTAATTGCCTTACCGATAAGACTCTCACCATGGGCAAGTTAATATCTTTCTGTGCCATTGCTGATGCACGCAATCTTGATTACGCGCAGCTCGTATTTAATCAAATTCCTGAACCCAATAAATTCATGTTCAATAGTCTAATAAGGGGATATTCCAATCGTAATGATCCAACAAAGTCTATATTGTTGTATGGCCAAATGATTGATTCTGGTCTTTCTCCAAATGAATTCACTCTCCCTTTTGTACTTAAAGCTTGCGCTTTGAAATCGGCATTTTGGTTTTCTCTGCTTGTCCATGCTCACGCTCAAAAGCTGGGTATTGGGTCTCATGTTTGTGTGCAAAATGGCTTGATAAATGCGTATGTTGCTTGTGGGTTTGTTCAGTATGCCCAGGCAGTGTTTGATGATATGTCTGATAGAACTTTGGTTTCATGGAATTCGATGATTGGTGGGTATGCCAAAGTGGGGTGGTGTAAAGAAGCGTTTTTATTGTTTAAAGAGATGAGGGAAAAAATGATAGAGCCTGATGAGTTTACTTTAGTTAACTTGCTTGTAGTCTGTTCACAGAGCTATGGTATAGATTTGGGCAGGTTTGTTCATTTATATATTGAGATTACGGGGATGGAGATAGATTTAATTGTGAGAAATGCTCTTCTAGATATGTATGCTAAGTGTGGGCATTTGCAATCAGCTGAAAGAGTTTTTGAGCGGATGCCTAATAAAAATGTGGTCTCTTGGACTTCGATGATTAGTGCATATGCTAAACATGGGCTTGTTGAATTTGCATGTCAAAATTTTGACCAGATGCCGGTGAAGAATGTAGTTTCATGGAATTCGATGATTTCTTGTTATGTTCAGGGAGGTCAATGCGGGGAAGCTCTGGATCTGTTCCATGAGATGCAGAATTTGGGAGTGGTGCCTGATGAGACTACCTTACTTTGTGTTCTTTCCGCCTGTAGCCAAATTGGTGATTTAGTCATGGGTAAGAAAATTCACAATTACATATGCAGCACAAATAGTATAACTAGTGTCACTCTATGCAACTCGGTTATAGATATGTATGCGAAATGCGGTGCCCTTAGGGTTGCCATGGATGTGTTTAACAATATGCCAAATAAGAATTTAGTGTCCTGGAATGCAATTATTGGGGCCCTTGCATTACATGGTTGTGGATTGGAAGCAATCAAGCTCTTTGAGAAGATGCAAACTGAAGGTATTTGGCCTGATGAGATAACCTTTACAGGATTGCTTTCTGCTTGTAGTCACAGTGGTCTTGTAGAAATTGGTCAGCATTACTTTTATAAAATGAGCTCTGTGTATGGGATTGTACATGAAATTGAACATTATGCATGCATGGTTGATCTTCTTGGGCGAGGAGGTCACTTAGATGAAGCTATTAGGCTAATTAGAGGAATGCCAATGAAACCTGATATTGTGATTTGGAGTTCTTTACTTGGCGCTTGTAAAACCCATGGAAATATTGAGATAGGGAAACAAATCCTAAAACAGTTGTTGGAATTGAAGCCAAACAGTTCAGGGGTTTATGTGCTTCTCTCAAACTTGTATTCTGAAGCTGGAAGATGGGAAGACATGAAGAACATTAGAAAACTAATGAATGATTATGAGATTAATAAGTGCAGAGCAATTAGCTTAATTGAAGTTGAGGGCTGTGTTCATGACTTCATGGTTGATGACAAAAGACTTGAAGTTTCAAGCAATGTATATTCTCTGCTTGATCAACTAACTGATCATCTGAAATCAATTGAGTATTTCTGCAACATCTCAGGTGTGTTTTCAGAATCACAGGAAATGTAGTGGCAGCAAGCCTCAAAAGTATAGCAAGTATGTGAGAATAAACAAGAAAAACAATTCTTTACTGTAAGTATACTAACTCATGCAGGATGGTTTTCTTCGTATAACATTCTTATTATTCCAAAGAAATCTATTTCAATATTTACAAGAACTCAATCCAAAATTTTTCTTTTTCTTGTAAAATTCTCATGTATAAATAAGCATTTATGATCAATATTTTCTGGAGTCCTTGAGCGAATTTATTTCTGTGGGAAAACAGAACATTTTGCAGAAGTCATTGCTAATGATTTCAGGCTACATTCTGAATTTCTTTATTTACGATGTTACTGATGCCTCGTTATTCTATATCATTCTTTTTATTTTTATTTAGTTTTAACTAGATTCCAAACTTGCAACCTTACAATCTTAAAGACGATTCAAGTATCATTAAATAGAAGAATCATTAATGTTTCTATATAATTCTGATGAAGGAAAATCCCTATAGAGGAAGGTGTAGACACCCTAGAAGGAAATAAGAAGCCATAACTCGAAGTTCTTGATATGATAAAGAATTATATTTTTGTAATTAATATTAGGGATGACAATTTAATTCGTTCCGTTCCGCCTTATTTACTAAATAGGGCGGGATGAGTTTTAAATTTTAAATTTTAGTCGGGTTTAGGGTGGAACAGATTTATAGCTTATTATTATTATTTTTTTTTTATGTAAAAGATAAATTATATTGTATGGATATATAGAAAAGATATATAAATGAATATATATATGAAAAATTAATATTAAATAATTATTTTTTAAAAAAAATTATATAATATAAAATAAAAATGGATATATCCGCCACAACTTATTCCATTTCATTACCAGCCTCACCCCAAAGCGGAATGAATAATGGAGAGTATACAAAAATATGTTGGCAGGACAAATAATGAGAAATTTGCCTCTTATCTAGTCTGTTGTCATTCCTAATCAATATATTTAATTTAAATAAGGCGAACGTCAAATCACAAATCAATGCAATCAAATAATTATCCTCTAAATATATAAAATCCAAAATATAAAAACAATTTATAATATGATTTCCATTATTTGTTTGTATTTATAGATATGCATAATATAATGCACAATACTAGTTCATGAACACATTTATCATAACCTGTATAATTGTCACCATTAATTAGCTTAAGGGATGAATGTACAAACCAGAAAAGAGTCAAATCAAGCACCAACCCACCAATCACCAATCATATGACCACCAAATCCAAAAGCGATTTGTAACTAGGAACTTTCATAGTAACCATAAAGGCCTAATTTTCTAAATTCATGAATGTATCATAAAATAGTGTATCCAAACTCAAATAATTTGTTTATACTGAAGCAAAACCTACTGATAAGTACATATATAATTAAGACAATTTACGAAAATTCGAATCTTCCTCCTAATCCTAAAAAAAATTCAAATAATTTTTTTCTTTTTGCCGGTTGGTGAGTTCAGTATTCCTTGCATTCCTATACCCATTAGGAAAGGAAAGAAAGAATTGTAAATTAATTAGTAAGAATAAGAAAACAAGGAAACATTGTCAGACAAGGATTTTATGCTAAAACTATTTAAATATATGAGCAATAGAGAAAATTTTACTTTCGAAGAAAGCAAAAATTAAAGAAAATCAACATTGAAAAAAATTAAAATAAAAAGTATTATGGAGAAAGAAGAGTCTCAATCAACATGGCTGTTATCCTTATTGCAGACCAAATTTTACGAGCCATGTGAGACCCATTATTCAAAAAGGTGCAATTTTTTTTGTATGGATTGTCCAAATTCAACATTTTGTGAAATTTGTCATCTCAAAGATAAAGCACATAAAAATCATAGAGTTCTTCAAGTAAGTAAAAAAAAAAAAAAAATCTTTATTAATTAATTTTCTTGAGTATTAATTCATGGATTAACTTTAATTAATTTCTTGTTTTTTAATTAGGTTTTCAAAGCTTCAAATCATACAGGGATTCCACCTACCTCACTAAATAAGTATTTGGATATTTCTGATATCCAACTTTATAGGGTTAATACAATTACTGTTAATTTCATTAATGCAAGACCATATAAACAACAATTATATCATAATTCTACTCATAAATGTGTAACTTGCAACAGAGATTTACTTCATCAGGAAGGGTCCTTATCTTTCAAGTTTTGTTCAATTGGCTGCAAAGTTGTAAGATTTTTTATTCTCAATTATTAATCATTACATATATTATATTTTGATTAATAGTGCAAAAATAATGAAATTAATTGTATTTTGCAGGAAAAATGTGGCATCCCAAGTATTATGAAAGTTATTATGGTAAAATCTAGTACTAGTGAAGATGTGGATGCAAGTTCCAAGATCAAACAATGTCATCCTACTAAGAAAAGAAATAGAAAAGGAATTCCTAAAAGATCTCCTTTGTTTTAGATTTTCATTATATTATATGTAAAAAATAAATAAATAAATAAAATTAAGGTTTATGGTGGATAAGGCAAACAATTATGTGCTATGGAAGATCTTTGTTTTTGGATCAAATTTATGATCTTATCAATTATTTAAATTAGACAAGACATGCATATATATATAGAGAGAGAAATAAGTATGAATCTATAGCAAAAAGACAGAATTTCTTTGTTGGTATTTATGCTTTATTAATTAATTATTTGATGTTGCATTATATTATAGAAAAATTAATTATTATTAACACGATATATTATTGCACAATTATTTGTTGATTTTGCATAAAAGTCATAGTGGTATTGTTGGTGACAACCATGCAATAGCCAAAGTACATATATATTATAATATTATGATAGACTAAGAGAGGAGCTTTCTTGGCAATGACAAAGGCAAACTTTATAATGTAAAAATCCATGAATGGAGTCAAAGATACTATTAGAAATATTGTCCCTATTGAGAAAGACCTAACAGATCTAATTGAAATTATTTAGATTAATTAGAGTTTATTTTAGGGTTACATGAACACATAATTGTAATTATAGATGTGTTTTTGCTGGTTGGTGGGTTTTACCATTTGCTCTTGCCAACTATGTTTGCCCCATGATTCTGTCAATTGCATGTGTGCAAAAATATAGATCTTGGAATGTAATAGGTTCCAAATAATTTTCAAAGCATATAATGCATTTGGTGATTAAACCCTCAATACCCTAGTAGTGAAACAGGAAAATTAATATATATATAAAATGTTTATATCTAATGTTAGCTAGGGAGAGTCAAAGAAGAGAACAGTAGTTTAAGGTGGTGTTTAGTAAAACTGAAAATTAAGTGTTGAAAATTTAAGTGTTGAATTTTAAGTGTTGTATAATATAAGTGTTATAGTTTTTAAAATGTAAATTATTTAAAAATTTAATCACTTATTGTATTCAGTAGAAATTTTAAGTTAAATATTTTAACTTATCATTTTAAGTGATTTTTGACTTAATTGAAAACTTTAAGTTGAAATTATTTTATATTATCAAACCATCTTAAAACTAATAAGTGCTAAAAATATTAAATTAAGTAATAAGTTGAGTTATCAAACACCCCCTAAATCTTTAAGGTCATTCTAATTCTACCAATAGTATTCATGGATAAGAATTAAAGGTATGGCATTGCAATAATTATAAGTTACTATAAAATAATAAAAGAGAGAAACATATGATTGCTACCTTAATTAGTCCTACTTTCAAGATTTATGATTTGGTATTTGGATTTGATTTAGGGATTAAAAAGAGAAGAGCCTATGAAGCTTCATATATATTATAAAAAGGTTTTAAAGGTGGGAATCCAAATTCTTCAATTATTAATCCAATTATAAGCTACAAATTTAAATAAATAACTCAACAAACAGATCTTCCTCTCAAAATCACATGGATTTAGAATGTATCAGAACATGTATTCTACACACACACACTATTGCCTGCTGGTCCATCATTATAATTAAATTTCACAAGTATAAACATATTAATTTAATTTTTTTATAAATATAGAAATGGTAGTACATAATGTACAATGCATATGTACTCCTCTTTTTTTACTTTAGGTTGAAGAATTTTGATGAATTAATTTAAAAGCATACATGTGCTTCTCTTTATTAATTTTATTCACAAGGTTGCAAAGTAAGGATTCGTTTCTTCCACCACACTTTTTGCTTTTTTTTTTTTTTTTTTTTTAAAAAAAAAAATTGTCGGAATTTTTATGGCCAACTAGGCTAGTTTTTCTCTTTTATTTTATTACATTTTAAATGAATTGGTACTTAATAATGTGAAGATATTATTATATATATGTTCTTTTGCAAGTAAATTATTAAGTAAACTTTGTGTATTTATAAAAGTAAATATAAACCATATCCGAAAATCTCATTTATAAGCAATTTAAATATTAATTAATATAGTAATTCTTAGACATATATAAGTACATATATAACTAGTCTACTGATTATGAATTTTTCACTAACATTAAAAGATTAATGTGTGTGTGTATATATATATATATATATATATATATATATATATATATATATATATATATATATATATAATCAACAATTAAGTGTTTATTACTTAATAAGTGTCTTGATAAATTATTAGATAAGTTTTCGGCTCAATGTTACATATTAGAGTCATATTTAGAATGATAACATTATGGGTTCAAATCTCAATCGAAATACAAATCAACTTAAAAAACATAATATGAGATATTGAAATTTTCAATCATGATAAATTTTTTAAAAGTTTTTTATATGATTAGTCATAAATATTTTTAGATAAATTTACATGTTTATTAAAATTAAATTTCTTCTTTATAAAAGTTTGTTATCAAATATACTACAGAGAAAATGAGAGAGAAAACTGAGAATTTATTATTGATATTGTGTGTATTGCAAGGGTTACAATAGAACTATTTATACAAGAGGTTTTGAGTAAAATAATAAATACAACTAACAACTAACACCTATATTTGCTATCTAACTCAATAAATACAACTAACAACTAATATATACTAACCAATTACTATATACAATTAACACCCCCTCAAACTCAAGATGACAAAGAGGACAGCTTGAGTTTGTTTTGCAAATCTTGAAATCGTACTGGAAGATGCGATTTTGTAAATATATCAACTACTTGATTTGTAGAGGTGACATAGTTCAATTGAAGAGTATTGAAACGGAGATGGTGACGAATAAAGTGACAATCAATTTCTATGTACTTTATGCGTTCATGAAAGACATTATTGTGAGCAATTTGAATGCTACTGCGGTTGTCACAGTGAAGGACTGTAGCTACAGGTTGTTTAACTCCCATGTCATTAAGAAGCCATCGGAGCCATAGAAGTTCAGAACTGGCATCGGCTAAGGCACGATATTCTGCTTATGTACTGGAACGAGCAACAACCGATTGTTTCTTGCTGCGCCAAGAAATAAGAGACGTTCCAAGATAAAAAATAATAACTTGTCACTGATCGTCTGTCTGTAGGATCACTTGCCCAATCATCATCAAAATAACCTGATAAGTGTAAAGAGGATGTGGAGGAAAAATGCAGGCCTTGAGATAATGTGCCTTTTACGTAATGAAGTATTTGAAGGACAGCAACAAAATGAATGGATCTAGGAGCATACATGAACTGATTGATAACATGAACAGCATAAGCAATGTCTGGTCGAGTGACTGTGAGATAAATCAGACTTCCAACCAGTTGTCTATATAATGTATGATTTGCTAGAGGAGAGCCATCAATTGCATTGAGATTAACATTATATTCAACTGGTGTGGAAACAATTTTATTGTAGGTAATTCCTGAGCGAGAAAGTAAATCTGAAGCATATTTTGTCTGAGTGAGATTGTAGCCAAAGGAATCAGAAGAGATTTCAAGCCCAAGAAAGTAACTGAGAGATCCGATATCTTTCATCTCAAATTGACGGTGGAGAAGTAATTTGAGATCAAAAATGCCTTTTTCATCATCACCTGTAATAATCATGTCATCAACATAGAGCAATAAAAGAGTTATGCCTAGGGTTGTCTATCTGATGAATAAAGCAGAGTCATGAGGACTAGACTGAAAATCAAATTTGGCCATTGTAGAACTAAATTTAGCAAACCAGGCACATGGAGCTTGTTTGAGACCATATAGTGCACGGTTGAGGCGACATACTTTCTGGGAAGAGGAATATCTTGGTGGAGGGTGTATGTAGACTTCTTCCAATAAATCTCTATTAAGAAAAGTATTTTTGACATCCATCTGACTAAGTGGCCATTGTTTGACAGTAAAAACGGCTAAAAGACAGCGGACCGTGGTTAATAGTGCAACTGGGGCAAATGTTTCTTCATAGTCAATGCCATATTCCTGTGTATAGCCTTTAGCAACCAAACAAGCTTTATATCTCTCAACTGATCCATCTGAACGAGTTTTAATTTTATAAATCCACTTACAGTCAACTGGAGTTTTTCTTGCAGGAAGATCAACTAAGTCCCAAGTATTAGTTTTCTCAAGAGCTTGAATTTCATCTGCCTTTGCTTGCTGCCAGAGAGGATTAGAACTGGCCTCACTATAATTGCGAGACTTATGCAAAGAAAGAAAACTAGAGTAACAATGATAATCATTAAAACATATTGGTTTTTGAGGTACCTGAGTAGACTGACGACGTTCCTCAATTAGTGGAGGAATAGAGGAAGAAGTGACAGGTGCAGGATTAATTGTAGCAGGTACATTCTCCTCAGGCGAGACCAGTTCCAGGGTAGGAAAATCAGGTGGTGTTGTTGAAACTGTAGAAACATTTGTATCACTAAACGGAAAGAACTCAATAGATGGATTAGTAAATATACGATTAGTACTTGAGTCATGAAATTTTGAGAGACTAAAAAACATAGTATTTTCCCATAAGACAACATGACGAGAGATACGCAATATGTTGGAAATAGGATCCCAACATCGATATCATTTATGTTCAATTCCATATCCAAGAAAACAACAGAGACGGGCATGAGGTTCTAGTTTGGTGTATTCATGAGGTTGGAGTAAAACAAAACAAGCACATCCAAAGACTTTTAGAAAGTTATAGTCAGGAGACATACCATAGAGTCGCTCAAAGGGAGAGACATTATTGAGAACTAGAGTGGGAAGACGATTAATAGTATATACAGTAGTTAAGGCTGCTTCTCCCTAAAATTTTTCAGGACAACCAGAGGATAAAAGGAGAGCTCTAACAGAGTCTAAGATGTGACGATGTTTGCGTTTTGCTTGACCATTTTGTTGAGAGGTATGAGGATAAGATCTTTGAACTAAAGTTCCCTGATCATGAAGGAACTGTAGAAGATTGGACTCTTTGTATTCCATAGCATTATCAGTCCGAAATATTTTAATTGGACGAGAAAATTGTGTTTGGACCATCTTTGCAAACTGGATATAGATTTGGGGAAGTTCGGATCTATTCTTCATACAAAAGAGCCAAGTAAAACGTGAGTGATCATCAATAAACACAACAAAATATCGATTACCACCAACAGTAGGGGTAAGAGAAGGGTCCCAAATTTCACAATGAACAAGTCCCAATGGAACATCACAAATAGAGTTATTATTATTGAATGATAAAGCAGGTTTAGCAAGCTGACAATGAGTACATTGAAGTTCTACAACTTTAACATTTCCTAAAAAATCACTAGAAATTAAGGGACAGAGTTTACTGACGGAGGTATGATTTAATCGTAGATGCCACTGGAATAGCGGAGAAAAATTAGTTATAGCAGAGAGTGCATTGTGAGGAATCTGAAGAGAAGTGAGTTCAAACAGCCTCCCGATCTTGTTTCCACCCCCCCCCCCCCCAGTGTCTAGCCCGTCCTCGTATCCTGTACCTGACAACCATTGGGAGAAAAAATTACAGTTAATCCTAGATCACACAGTTGATCGATAGAAAGAAGGTTGACAGCTAAGGAAGGTACTAGATATGTATCAGGTATACTAAGATTAGGAGAGGAGATAGTTCCAACATGACTAATGTTTATTTTGCTTCCATCAGCAGTGTGAATAGGAGGCAAAAATTTGTTTTTGGTTGTGGATTGAAAAATGCTGGTGTGAACCCTTAATTTTACACCCCCAAAATAATAATAATAAAATAATAAAATAATATTGAAAGATAAAAAAAAAAAAAAAAAAAAAGGAGTCTGCCTGCGGTTGCCGCAGGAGCACCTACGGAAACCGCAGGAAGGCTTGCGGTTGCCGCAGGGCCTCCTGCGATACCGCAGGTGGCTTCTGTGGCAGCAAATTTGTTGCCGCAGGTGGCCTATGCGGAACCGCAGAGCCATCTTGCGGCAGCAGTAGCGGATTTTTGAGTTTTTCTTCAGTTTTCCCCAAATCCCACATCGGAACTTCTCTAGTTCACCCCCCAACCTTCACCCTATATATAGGGGACCTCCCACTCATCATTCTTCACCCCGGGGATCACCTTTAAATCCCTTGACTTACTTGATTAGCCTTTGCATCAAGCGAGCCATCCCCTAAGCTTGGTCCGCTAAGGAACGAGCTTTCTAGTTTTAAATTTTCTTTTCATTTTCTTTTTATTTTATTTTTACTTTGCTACTGCTCCTTGCTTTGCAAAGTAAATTGGGTTGCGACTTCTCGAGCCGACCCTCTTCTCGTCGTCCGAGGCAAGTTCCCCGCTGTCCGAGGCAAGTCCGCCGCCGACCGAGGCAAGTCTCCTCCATCTCAAAGCCGCTCAAGCACAAGGTAATCTTCTTTTCCTTTCTCTTTTCCTTTTCTTTCTTTATTTAATTTATTTTTCCCTCATTGGGATTTGCTTTTAATTAGTTAATTAAATTGGTTCAGCTAGGTTGTTAGTTAATTAAAATCTGAAATAATTAATTCAACTTGGTAAATCAATTAGGTTAATTAATTAATCCAACC
>CATKHJ010500917.1:0-15235 GCA_949750685.1 Vernicia montana
AGACTGCGAACAGAAGTAATGCGAGCAACATGAGCAAATATTTCTTCATAATCAATGCCATATTCTTGGGTAAATCCTTTAGCTACAAGTCTGGCTTTGTAGCGTTCAACCGACCTATCAGCTCGAGTTTTGATTTTGTAGACCCATTTGGATCCAATTATGGACTTACCTTGTGGTAACTCTACCATGTCCCAGGTATGCGTATGTGTAAGGGCCTGAAGTTCGTCTACCATAGCTTTCTGCCAAAGAAGGTAAGTACTAGCTTCCCGATAATTTTTAGGTTCATAGAGGAAAACAATAGTAGAATAACAGTGATAATTGTGAAGAGTAATAAAAGTTTGTCTTACACGAGTGCTGCGACGAGGAGAGGTCAGAGTAGGTGGTGGATGAGATGATGAAGCAACAGATGGTGGAGGACAAGGATCCTGAGACGATGGAGAGTCCGTAGGAGCAAGTGTAGAGGGGCCAACATTCTCTGAGTTGAGCTTTTCTGCAGAAGAATTGTCAGGAAAAATAATAGAGGGGTCTGTCAGAAAAGAAGGAGAAACATGTTGAACTTTAAAAGATGAAAGACTTGAAAACATTTTATGTTCCCAGAAGGTAACATGACGAGAAATACGAAGACGTTGAGAAAGGGGATCCCAACAACGGTAACCCTTATGTTCAATTCCATATCCCAAGAAGCAATATAATCTGGCTCGTGATTCTAATTTTGTATGTTCATGGGGCTGAAGAAGAACAAAACATGCATTACCAAAAACACGAAGAGACTGATAATCAGGGACATGACCATAGAGCTGTTTATAAGGAGAAACATTACCAATGGTAGAAGTGGGAATTCTGTTTATGGTGTAAACGGTAGTGAGAGCAGCTTCTTCCCAAAAAGATTCCGGACATGATGAAGAAATAAGAAGGGCTCGGACAATATCTAAAATATGTCTGTGTTTGCGTTCTGCTTTACCATTTTGTTGAGATGTTCCTGGACAAGATTTATGTACAATTGTTCCATTTTGAGATAAAAATTTAGATAAAACAGAATCTTTGTATTCCATAGCATTATCAGTACGAAAAATTTTAATTTGAGAAGAAAATTGAGTTTTGACCATGGAAGCAAATTCAATATAAATTTGAGGTATTTCAGATCTGTTTTTCAAAAGATATATCAATGTATATCGTGAAAAATCATCAACAAAAATGACAAAGTAACGAGAATCTCCCATAGTAAGATGGGGGGCTAGTCCCCAAACATCAGAGTGTATTAAATCAAAGGGTGCATTAGAAGTAGTAGTGCTCGAATTAAATGGCAAGGCATGATTTTTAGATAACTGACAAGAAACACAATCAAAATGTTTATTATTGACATTATCCAAATCACCAGTAGAGATTAATGTTTTAAGCCTAGAACTAGAGACATATCCCAAACGGAAATGCCAAATAGTAGAAGATATAACTGCAGCAACTTTATTAGACGGTAAACGAAGAGATTTAAGCTCAAATAGTCGGCCCACTTTACGCCCTGTCTCAAGGATTTCCTTCGTCCGTGGATCCTGCACAGTACATCCATTACTCGAAAAATGTAAGTCAAAACTAAGTTCACATAATTGACCAACAGAAATAAGATTTAAAGATAATTTAGGAACAAAAAAGGTATTAGACAGAGACAGATTAGATGTGAAAATAGTGACAACTTTAGGAACAGATAAAACATAGTTGTCAGCAGTATGAACAATTGGTGGTAAAAGTGGGTACAGACATAGAGGAAAATAAGGACTGATTTGATGTCATGTGATTGCAATATGCAGAGTTAAAAAACCAGGAAGAACTTGTACCTGGGGTAACAAAAAGAACAGATGAAGAAGACACACCAGAGGGAGCTTGTATTTGTTGGAGGATGGTCTGAATGTCCTGTAAAGTAAATGTGGGAGAGGTAGTAGTAGAAGTTTCCTCAACAGCAACAGCAATGGTGGGAGAGCGGCCAGTTCCATAAGTACTTACAAAGGATTGTAGTCTATAAGTATTAGAAGAGGGATGGTTGGCAGTGCCTGATCCAGAAGATTGTCGATTTTGAGGCCGCTTGCGACAATCTGTTATTTTATGTCCGGGTTTCTTGTAATAATTACAAAAGATATTGTGAGAATTCCCTGTAGAAGTAGCCAGAACAGCAGTATGCTGCGATACCTGTGTAGATGATCCAGATGAAGTGGCAAGAATGATATCTGATGATGGTAAAGATCGCTCCGCACGAAGTGTATGGATACGAGTTTCTTCAGAAAGTAATTCTCTGATTACAACATCTAACTTAGGTAATGGTGTGCGATGTAGAAGTGAAACACTAACTGATTCATATTCCGGATGCACAGTCATGAGTAGATGCCAAATATGTTGACGGTCGCGAAAATCCAAAAAGGGCTTAGCAGAGGCAGGGTCAGACCATGGAGGGTCACAAGTGGATAATTGATCCCAAATGGTTTGGAATTCAAAAATATAGCTATGAATGGTCTGATTAGATTGCTGCTGAAGCCGATGAAGGCGACGATAAAGTTGAAATTGATGCACATCATCAGAAACAGAATAACGTGTTTTGAGAAAATTCCAAACCTCAGAAACAGTGTTAAAGTGACGAAATTCGCTTTTAATGCTAGAAAGACTGGTGTTGCGGAACCATGTCAAGATTTGATGATTTTTGCCATTCCACTGCTCTAGTCGTTCCATAAATTTTGTGTCATCTTCCCCAGTATTTTTTGTTGGCTGGGAATGGTCACTAGTTAAATAACGCCACAAAAAGACGGCCTTTCAGAAAACTACACATCTCTTGGGACCACAAATCGTAATTTGTACCATCAAAAATCATTGTAATTGGTTGGACCAGAGGTAAAGAAAGATGTTGAGAATTATCGGAGGCCATTTGTGCAGCAAATTAGTGAAAAATAATGTAGAAAATATAGGACCAATGGAGGAAACCATAATATTGAGGCGGAATTTGGCAAAACAGGCCTCAAAAATGGATTCAGGAGGTCCAAAATCTTCAGGAACCGGTCTGATTTTGTTCAAAATCGGTCTGGATATGGGTGAACCGGTCGGTCAAACTTTAATGAACCGATTCGGTCAGAATCGAAATCAGGATGCAAATCGGAGCGGGCGAACCAGGTTGGTCGGAGCGCAGACCGGGTCGGGTCAAAATTGGATGACGTGTCACTGACAGGTGACACGTGGCGACTTCTGATTCGTTGACTTGGCTGACAGTGGTTGTGTGGCAGAAGGACGCGTGGTACTGACGTGTGACACGTGGCAGAAGCTGATTGGTCTACGTGGAGGCTGACTGGACGGAAAGGCTGACGTGGTGATGAATGGGCTGCTTCTGCTGACGTGGCACCGTCTGACCACGTGGCTGGATCTGATTTGCTGAGTGGATGACGTGGAGATGACGTGGTGCCACGTGGGTTGTCTTCAACCTCTGTCTGTCACGTGAGACGTGTGGGAGAGTGAAGCCCACTCTCAGTTGCTTAGACGGCGCGTGGAATGGTTTTTTCAGGTGAGGTTTGTTTCAAAATTCTTATAATTTTATGGGCTTGCTGATGGTGTGTTTAGAAAAAAATATTGATGTGTGCATGGAGAGGCAAAAAACACAGTAGCTTTGAACCAAAAAACAGAGCAGAAAAAACTTGATTTTCTGAGTTTTCTTGGATCACTGAGTATGAATAAGCTTATTGAAGCTCTGATACCATGTTAAAGCAAGAATACTAGAGAAAGAATTGAGTATTTTGTATATACTTTGTTGTGTTTATTACAAAAGAAATGAACAGTATTTATAGGCAACAAATATATATAGATGGATGCTTGATTGGAGGGAGCTAGCTGGATGAAGGAGTTGCACATGGAACTGCACATGGTGGTGGTGTAGAAAATCTAAGGTGGGTGAGTTTGTATTTTTGACTATTGACTTTAGTTACATTAACAAATATTATATCGAAATGGGCTAGCCCATATAATTTTTTTTTTTTGGCAAAAAAAAAAATTTCACCTGGAAAATTTGGTCCGAGCCATCTGAGTCACCGGTTACTTGGCCAGTTTGCCAGGTAATTCCCCAATTCTTAAATTTTCAGATTTCTTGTCTAAAATGGATCAACCTGAAAATTAATTTTTAATTTTTCGGTTAAATCAACTGACCGATTCAATTTTAACAATCATGACATTTTCTAAGCTGATCTTAAATTTAAAAAACTCTAAATTTTATAAAAATCCAATTCATCCAATATATAATTTTCTTCAAATTGATATATGCAACAATTCCACAAGTTGGTTAATTCCATAACTCCAGTCCTTTTTCGCCACTTATATTTCACATAAGAAATAAATAAGGAACTAACGCGGTTAGCACTTGAGAGTGACAAAGAGTTAAAGCTAACACAACATAGTCAAACATTTAATGAACGACAGACAAACCAGCACGGAGCATTGTGCCCCCAACCAAACTCCAAGTCAATAAATAACTTTGCGTGCGCCTTTGTTTCGTCTAGAAAGTACTTCAAACTGAACTCAGCTGTCATTTTCCCATCATCACCACAAACAACTATCATCAAGCATCCGTTTTTATTAGAAATACCTTTGGCAAAAAAAAAAAAAAAAAAAAGTTTTTATTAGAAATACAAAATAAAAAGTCCAATCCAAAACATAATAAATAGGAAAAATTATACTACGGATATATGAAAATTTTAAAATATGTTATTTGTTGTCTGAATATTTTTTTGATGTATGCTTGTGTTAAGAACTTGCATGAGATTATTTTTAAAAATTAAAAAAATTTATAGGATTAAAAAAAATTTCTTCAAATATAAAAACAGTAGATTTGTTAAGTTCTTGCCCGAGTAAGAAACTAAAAGCATCCCAACAATATTTTTAGTCTCACTCTCTATTATAATATAAACAATTTAATTTTTTTTTAATTTATTTTAAAAATTATATATATTTCAACAACATTTTCTATATCACTTTCTATATAATTTTTTATTAATAAAACTATTTAAGAAAAAAATAAAGAGAAAAGAGAATAAGAAATAAGTAAATAAAAGAAAGAGAGAAAAATAATAAAAAAATTCTTAAGAGTTATTTTATCTCTACTTAAATTTAAGGAAATAGATTGTGGCTCTTAAATTTTTTTTAAAAAATATGGAGTTTTACGGAGATTTTTAAAAATGTAATAATTAGACATATTCTCTAAAAAAAAAAAAAAAAACTTATTTAAGAGGCTGTTAGGAATGCACTACCATAATTAATCAACTCGTCACCACTAGCTCTAATTGTCTTGCTGTCTTAGATTTTTTTTATTTTTTATTTTTTGTTTGCCAAAGGCTGTCTTAGAAAGTTTCAGACCAATTATATAATTTTTCCTCATTAACAATCCAATCCAAAGCTGCTTCTTTAAAGTGAAAGCAACAGCCAGGCATGTGTTTTTTTTTTTTTTTTTTTTTTTGCCAAAGATGTGTTTTCTTCCTTAATACGCGTTATTGAAGGTCTTAACATTTAACAGTGTGCTTAAGACTTTAATAAAGTATTAAAGTCTACTTTTTTAGTGCCTAAATGTGTGAAATTGTAAGCCACCATATATAAACCAAGAACCAGTCAGTCACCCCTCAACGTCTTCTTTACTCTCTCTCTCTTTCTCTGGGTTTTGTTTTCTCGTAAACACATTCTCTCTGCTAAGAAAGAAACTCTCTTCTTTCCCATTATGGCAACTCTCTTTCAATTCACCATTCTGCTTCTTTTTCTGCTTTCTTGCTCCACCTTCATTACAACAGGTTAGTAAAAGCTTCTTCTTCTTTTTCTTTTTCTTTTCTTTACTTTTTGTGCGTTTGTTTTGTTTGTTTTAGTCTTTACAAATTTTGGATTTTTATTTGCTTTTATGATGATGTTAATGGATTTTGGTTAGTTTCACGATTTGTTGCGTTTTTTAAAAATCAACTGTTGAGAATTTGATGATTGATTAGAGTACTTTATGATGAATTTTGTAAAGTTTGTTTACTGGATTTGATAAATGAGGAAATGGGGTTTCTTTATTTTTTTTTTTTGGTCTAAAAAGTATGTGCCAAGAAATACACTTTCTCTTCTCTCCTATTACGGCAACTCTCTCTCAATTCACCATTCAGCTTCTCTTTCTGCTTTCTTGCTCTACCTTCACTAAAACATGTTACTGAAAGCCTTTTCTCTTCTTTCTTTGATGATGTTAATGGGTTTTCTTTAGTTTAGCAATTTCTTGCGTTGTTGAAAAGCAATTGTTGAGACTTCGGTTATTGATCAAAGTACTATATGATGAATTTGGTAAAGTTTGTTTCTTGAATTTGATAAATGAGGTTTCTTTATTTTCTAAAATTTTAGGCAGCTTTTCGTTATGGTCTCTTTAAGGTGTTTAGATTAATAGGTTTTCGAGGAAAGATTGAGATTAATGGGTTTTCGTCAAAAGTTTAGGCTTTTTTATGTTTTTTTTTTTTACCTTGAATGGCTCCAAAAATATGGGCTGTGGTTTTTGGATGATGCTAAACTTTGTGAAATTAGAGTTTTTTTTTTTGGTTCATAGCAATCCAGTATGAATGCAACAAGGAAAAGACGATTTGGAAACTTCAAGTAAATTGAGATTATTTTTTTTCTTTTCTCTGAGTGAATAGTCTTTAATTTCTTTTCTAGGATTTGCTAGCCATGTAAAATGGGCAAGGATGCATACTTGCTTGATGATTTTGCAAAAGTAGCTGTTTAGCTTTTGTTTCATGGGCTACTAATGATCGCCTGAAATGAGTTATTTTTCATAATTAGTAGCTTATGTATTGATATTCCAAAATGTGGTGAAAACCTTAAAGATAAAATAAAATGTAATCTCTTTGCCATACTTTCTGTTAAATTGATGATATTTAATTTTTTAGTTTTTGGTCCTTTTTCTATATCTGAAGAAACTAAGACCAATACCACTATATAATTTTTAATCTTTCATTGCTCAATTTTCATTGATTTTGTTCTGATACAAGTTGCTGGTTGTCTGTTTTTCAGAGGCCTATGATGCTCTTGACCCATATGGAAATATCACAATCAAATGGGATGTTATTAACTGGACACCTGATGGCTATGTTGTAAGTATTACTTAATTTATATGTTTTATTAATAATAGAACCCTATATTTTGCATAAAGGCAAAGGTCCATTATCAGACAATGTTTTAATGCTCTTCCATTATCATACAATGTTTTAATCCTCTTCACATTTGTTTTTGGCCAGGAAGTTTGTAAATTTGTAGAAAGTTCTTATTTGTGTTTAGCATGACTTATTTTTCATTTCTTGTCATATATAATTAGCCATAATGTTGCCTGAGCTCACATAGCTAACTTAAGAGGACTAATAAACAAGATTTTGAACATTTTATCAAGAAGTTCTTTGTTTCTTTATCAAAATTTTCAAGCACTTGATTAATTTTACTAGGTAGTAAAATCAACCCTGTTCATGTTTCTGATATGCTTCTTATTTAACTTCAAAGGACTTTCTTGAGATTTGACCTTTACTGTACGTGGTTATAATTTGTATAGTCATTTATCCAGAGTTCATCATTAAGGTTTTCTCCTACCATAATTTTTTAGTATTTTTGGAGTCTCATTTTCCTGGTTGAAATTAAATGTTCTCTCATTAAAGTAGAAATATAACGAAATGTGGACTTTAATCTATACTACTAAGCAGCATTTTTCACCAATTCACCTAAACATAATTTGCTGGTGTCTGTTATTTTGTTCACTGTTATCCAAATCAATTAATATTTCCAATGAATGGATAGGCTGTTGTTACAATGTACAACTTCCAGCAATATCGTCACATTCAAGCACCAGGGTGGACATTAGGATGGATATGGGCAAAAAAAGAGGTAATATGGAACATGGTGGGAGGTCAAACAACTGAGCAGGGAGACTGTTCAAGATTCAAAGGAAACATTCCACATTGCTGTAAGAAAAATCCATCAGTAGTAGATTTACTGCCAGGAACTCCTTACAACCAGCAGATTGCAAATTGCTGCAAAGGGGGTGTAATCAGCTCATGGGCACAAGATTCATCCAAAGCAGTAAGTGCATTCCAGCTTAGTGTAGGTGCAGCTGGAACCACCAATAAGACAGTCAGATTACCTAAAAACTTTACCCTGAAGGCACCAGGACCTGGTTATACATGTGGACCGGCGAAAATTGTCAGGCCTAGTAAATTTTTTACAACTGATAAAAGGAGAGTGACACAAGCTTTGAGTAAGTCAACTAATGCAGATCACAATTGCATGCAGTCTTGTTTCAATTAATCTAGATTCATACTAATGCACAGCTGAATTTTATTCTGATCTCTGAAATCTGATGTAGTTCATGTTGTTATTTGAGGTGTTTAAAGTTATATCCCTTGATTTGTTTTTATTTAGATAAACATTGTGCAGAAAGTTTTAGTCTCAAGAAACAGTAGTTTTGCAGTTATTTTCATAAACAATTTCTTTTCTACTTAATTGGTTTATTACTGTATACTTGGAGATGTTGTAAGTGGCATTTGATCATTTTATTGCAGTGACGTGGAATGTTACATGCACATATTCGCAATTCCTTGCTCAAAAGACTCCAACTTGCTGTGTTTCACTCTCATCTTTCTATAATGACACAATAGTGCCCTGCCCAACATGTTCCTGTGGCTGCCGAAGCAACAATTCCCTGTCAGGAGACTGTGTAGAGTAAGTTCATTCAGTGAAAAATCTTCTTTCTTCTAGGTTTAGAGGTTCTTGGAGATACTGTACATGTATGTTTTTTTAGTATATGCACCTATATATATAATTGTCTATTGTTACTGACAATTATTTTGTTGGTTTGTACTTTTGCAGTCCAAATTCATCACATTTAGCATCGGTTGTTCCTAGTTCAGGGAAAAACAACCCTGCACCTCTTATCCGATGCACAAGTCATATGTGTCCAGTCAGAATTCACTGGCATGTAAAGCTCAACTATAGAGAGTACTGGCGGGTTAAGATCACAATTACAAATTTCAATTACAATATGAATTATTCACAATGGAACCTGGTTGTCCAACATCCCAACTTTGACAATCTGACCCAGATTTTCAGCTTCAACTATAAGTCATTGACTCCTTACGCAACTATAAGTAAGTTAGATCTTTCCTTTTGGTTCCTCTCCTCTTATTTGCTTTTCTGTTATTAGCCTCTCATGTCATGGATGGAGTAATGACTGAAGGGTACTCTTCCCACTTCTTTTTCTGGTCATAAGAGAAGGAGAATAATGGTTTAAACTGATTAACAGATTTCATTCTTTCTGTTCATTGCATTTCATTGGACTAGAAGTCTAGAACAGGGACTGATGGATAGCATGTATAGAGGAATTAGATTGGTTTATACTCATCTGGCTGGTTTAGTGCAATGAATTTTATGAACTCTAGTGTGCAATGCCAATGATCTACTCGTTTAGATTGCTGGTCGCTATTCTTTGAGTATATAGTGTTGCATTGGAGTTGGATTAAATACCATCATTTTTCTATGAAAGAAATGCACTTTCCTTTTTGTGAAGTGGATATATTAATTTTACTCTTTAAAAGATATAAATTCTTGTCATTTTGTGCTTTTCCAACAGATGATACGGCCATGCTATGGGGGATTCAGTTCTACAATGATTTTCTCATGCAAGCTGGCCCTTCTGGCAATGTGCAGTCAGAGCTGCTTTTCCAAAAGGATAAAACAAGTTTTACCTTTGAGAAGGGTTGGGCTTTTCCTAGAAGGGTCTATTTTAATGGTGATAACTGTGTGATGCCACCTCCAGATGCCTATCCATGGTTGCCAAATGCCAGTTCCCGCCAGCTTACCTCGCCACTTTTACTAATAGTGATTCTGTGTTCTGCATTTGCTTTCTTATACAGATATGTTTAAGCTTGCAAGTGTACGCTGAAAATACCATGATCTTCAAATTTTGGCCGGATCTTGATCCAAGTATTAACTGGAAGCCTATTGGAAAGTTCATTTTTTAGTGCAATGCATTTGTGGGTGATTTAGCTACCATTTTGTTACTTGTAGCTGTTGTCTCACACTTAGTTGCTGTACTTTCTCTTCTTCTTTGTAGAATTTTCCAACAATACAATTACAATGTAACAAAATTAGGGTAAATAAATAGAACTTTTCATATAGAGCTAAAGCTGATTTTTGCTTGATGATTTTGTTATTTTTTCTTTATCTTTTCACTTTTGAATCCCATTGTATTTTGTCAATATTTCCTTGGTTAAATAGCATAGAAGGCCAGTTCTGCACTGGAATTATACTGATATATTAAGTAAAATTCTATTCATTTAACATACAATTGAGAAAGAAGGCAGAAGCACATATCCTTCATTATCTCACAATTTTGTTTCTTTCAAAGAATTTTGTGTTGATGTTGCCTGTGCTCCAATTGTTTATCAATAAATCCTCTGTTTTCAAACTTCCAACAGTAGCACCATTTCAGACAGAAAATCACCAAACAATGATAAACAAGAAAAACAATGTAGAAATCAATGTCAAGAAGGAAATCAGAGATCCATGTGCAGAATTTGGCAGAAAAGGGTATGTATCCGGTGGTGGTAGCATACATTCGTCGCCATTGAAGTAGACTTTCCGTGGAAATGCCCATCCTTGCTTGAAGGTGAAGGTGTTCAAATCCTTCTGAAAAAGCACTTCTGACTGAACATTTCCTAAAGGCCCTGCTTCCATTAAGACATCATTGTAATATTTCATGCCATAGAACATCGCTGTATCATCTGCATAGAATCATTACAGACATGTCAAGCTAAAATCTTTTCTGCCACAATTTCATCAGGCAAACAAGAGCAGAAGGTTTTTGACACTGACTTATCGATTTGTAGGGAACGAGAGGCTGGTAATTGAAGCTAAAAACTTGTGTTACATTGTTGAAATTCGGATGCTGGATAACGAGGGACCAGAGTGTGTAGTTTATTCTGTAGTCAAAGTTTACTATTGCAATCTTCACTCGCCAGTACTCCTTATAATTAACCTTCACATGCCAGTGAACTCGAATCGGGCACATATGGTGTGTGCATTGCAGGAGAGAATGTGTTTCATTATTTGTATTGTTTGTTCCAACCACTTTAAGAATCTTTGAATCACGACTGCATCAAAATTAATTTGTTATATCATTTAGATCTGCCATAGGATATATTGAAGTCTAAGATCAAGAAAATGGTGGCTTACTTGACACAAGTGTTATTGTTTTGGCAACCACAGGCACAAGTGGGGCAGGGTGTGATTTCCTGATTGTAGAAAGTTGAGAAAGAGACACAACAATTTGGGTTTTTCCTAGCCATGAACTGTGAGTAAGTGCAGGTCACATTCCAAGTCACTGCATAGAATATAAGGAAATAAGAATCATCATTGTATTAATGATTATATTTAAACTATCAAATGATGTTTAATACACAACAGCATTTAGCAGCAATATAAACATGTAGTTATAAATATGTAATTGCTGTTAATGATTATATTTAAATATCAAATGATGTTAAATTAAAGCCGTTAAATTTTATATTTGTAATACAAAGAAACTTACTTAGAGCCTGAGTTCTTCTGCGACCGTCAGGAGTGAGGAACTTGGTGGAAGGCACAAGTTTTGTAGGGCCACAAGTGTAGCCATGTCCTGGACCAAGCAAGGTGAAATTCTTGGGAAGTTTGACAGTTTTATTTGAAGTACCAGCTAATCCAACAGTAATTTGGAATTGGGAGACAGAAGCTGCAGGATCTTGGCCCCAAGCCGAGACTACTCCACCTTTGCAACAATTGACAAATTGTTGATTGAAAGGAGCACCAGGCATCAAGTCCACAACTGCAGGGCTTTTCTTGCAGGAATGAGGAATGTTGGCTTTGAATTTGGAGCAGTCACCTTGTTCAGTGGCTTGAGCACCAACCATGGACCATATTATTTCTTTCTTTGCCCATGTCCAGCCTATAGTCCAGCCAGGGTTCATTATGTGCCTGAACGTTTGGAAATTGTTCAATGTCACCATAGCCTGGAAAATATTTGCAGCAAAAATCATCATTATTGAGAGAAATTTTAATAAAATAAAGGGTTAATTATAAAATACCCTCACGATTTGTCTTAATATACATTTTGATTCTTACTGTTTCAAAATTAGCAATTTTATTTTTCAGAGCAAATCAAATGTAACCCAAACATTAAAATATAAATCTAGTACTTGACTAACCGTGTAGCCATCTACAGTCCAAGCCATAATATCCCATTTAATGGTTATATTACCAGTTGGATCCAAAGGATCATATGCATCTGAAATCACAATCCAAAACAAGGAAATTCAATAAACACAAATAAATTAAAATCAAAACATAAGTTAGCTAGGAACTAGAATTTTCACCTGCACAAGAAAAAAGAAAAAGAAAGAAGAAAGCTGAGGTTATAATTCTCATTGGAATCAATCCTATAATATTCTTATTATTGATTGATGATTAATTGCAAATTTTGCCAATTGGGTTAAAGAATTTGCAAAGATCAGAGTCCTAAAAAATGTTATAATGGAGCAACAAGTAGTGGTGGTGGCAAGGCTTAACTACTGGTTGTTAAATATTTTACATGTTTTCAAAATTTTATAAATAAATAAATAAGGCTTTAACTATCTGTGAATTTGATTTTGTGTCTTTCACTTTCCATATCGTAAAGCAACGTTTAGGTGAGAAGTGGCGGCAGAAACTTTAAGAGTTTGTTTGAATATAACATCTCAACGGTACTGGTTTTTTGTAATTTTTTTTTTTTTTTTTTTTTTTTTAGTATTGAGAGAGGGATTTGTATCTGAGTGACTTGCAACAGGTGATATATGCACTTACTGCCAGACGCTAGGCTATGCTTCAGTGTGCCCCTTTTTTATAATTGTAACAGGTATTATTGTCACTGTATATATTAAAAATAAATAAATGAAATTTTTAGTAAAATTCTGTTTATAAAATAAAAATGACTAAATTACTTTTTAAATTTATCTTTTTTCCTCTTTTCACTTAAATTTAAATGAAATTTGGCCAAATAATTTAGTGATCAAATACTATCGTTATAGCATAGAAGGTTAAAAATTTGAACCATTTCAAAATTCAAAAATCTTCAAGCCATTTAAGATTGGTTTAATAAATAAATTTACCTTAAACTTTTCATATTTTTGCAATTGTATTTTATTCTTTTTTTTTTTTTTTTTTTTTTTGTGGATTGTACCATAATTTTAAAAGTTAATGTCAATTATACCCCAAGTAAAAAAATAAAAGAATATTGAATTTAATATACCAAATTATCTATTTAATTTGTAAATTTTGATTAGAATTAACTTCAAAATCAAAATTTAAAAACTAAATAGATAAAATATAATAAGTTTAAAGACTAATTTGACATTTTACCTTTTAATTAATATAAAAATAATATTAATTTATTTTCAATTTTAAGTTGGGGTACAATGAAAACTAAAATTTTAAATTAAAGTACAATTGACAAGGAAAAAAAAAAGTATAGGATATAATTGAAAAAAGATGAAAAGTTTGAGATAAATTTATTTATTAAGCTTGTAATATATCAAAGTTTTAGAATTATATTTTGGGTATTTTTATAAATTTTAAATTCTTTTTGGTTTTTTACTTTTAAAATGTTTGCAAATTTATTTCAAGGCCATGGTTAACTATCAGAATTGATATCTGCCTTTATCTTGATAGCTAGAGAGTTACCTAAGCCCCATGCATGAAAGTTACTACAAGGAGGATTGATTTTAATTTTTAAAGGCCATGATTTAAGGAAAATGCTAAATCTCCATCTTTTATGATTTGAGAGAAGGATAAGTTACCAATGAGAATTGAGAAGGATGAAAACAATATGGTTCTTCCATCTAATATAAACTTCTTCAATTTTTTATAAATTGCATAATTAAAAATTTCCTGTCTAGCTATAAAAATCTTTATCTAAGAAAGGTTCCATTCTAATTGTATCTAAATTGCCAACTGAGATCACAATTTTCCTGCTCTTATAAAAACTTATACGTTCTTTATCAATTAGAACAGGAATAGTTATGGTTAAACTAACATTATATATTAATGAGTCTCACCAGAGGTCTCAGCAGACCAAGTTATGCGATTCCGACCAAACAAACCTTGCCCTTAACAGTTAGCTCTAAAATTCCAGTAGAGAATCGGCTTATTATCCCATATCCCTTAAAATCTTGCAGAATGTGGCCTCAACCCACGAAATTTGTAACTACTTGATATTAGAAAGCCTATAAAAGCATAATTTCACTATTAAAAGTACACGATTAATTCCAAAAATTATTTTATATTATTTCTATCTCTAAAACTTGATTACTGACTTAATCATATGAGTTTAAACACCAAGTACTGCCGGCCAAGACTCTCTTTTTTGCAAGTTTATTATTGGATCACAAGCATATTTTTTTTGGTAAATGGTAACAAAATTAATCCTGTAATTTACATAAAATAAATTTTAGCTCAAAATGATTTCAACTTAACATTTTAATGGTCTCCTTGCAATTTGCAATCAATTTAACAATCAGTTGATTGAAACACTCTCTGAGCTTTAGTGTTATTATATATATAATAGATTCATTTATTGATCATATTCTTTATTAGCTGTGTAAATTTCCCATGCTCAATGGCCATTTATCAAGGCCTAAAGATAAAATTCTTTACTCAAATTCAAATGTTTTTTATTTTCTTTCTGATGTAGTACAAAACAAATTTTAAATACTTTTCAAATACCTTACTTCATGAACAAGTCTAACCTATTAAATTGCAGGAAAAAAAAAAAAAAACATATAAGATTTTGGCATAATTCTATTAATATTTTAAAGAAGTGCTTAATGATAAAAAATAATAAAAAAAAATTACTTTAAAAATCACACATAAAAACGATTATAATACACACACATATATATATAAGTCTCAAAGGTTTAAAATCCATGACCCACTATCTATGTTGCACGGAAACGAAAACAGAGAAACGAGAAACGGGGAAACGGACACGCGAAAACAGTATTTTCAAAAAATATAGGAAACAAAATGTGGGGGAAACACGCAAATATAAAAAAATATGAGGGTATATTTATAAATATTAATTTATATATATACAAAAAATATAATAATTTATAAATATATATTTAATAATTTTAAGTATATATTATAAATATATATAAATATA
>CATKHJ010500939.1:0-19869 GCA_949750685.1 Vernicia montana
GCGAATTAGAAAATCTAATAAGGGGCGATAAAAAATTAAAACCTAACTTATAATCATATAAATTAATACCGTGCTATATTTAATTTTCATCAATCATTAATATATTAATTAATCACATAATAGTTTTTAGAGACTAAATAACACTTTTTGAAATTTTTTTATTTAATTGATTATTTTTTTAATTTTTTTAAAATTGTTTTTTTCAATCCTATTTTTTGGAAAAATATCTATTCACCTATTTTTTCAAAATTAAATTTTTTTTTTTTTAGAAAAGCATTTTTCCGAAAAACTATGCTAAACGGGATTTATGAAATTAATATTGTTTCGTCTAATTTTATAGTACATGCATTGTCTAAAATTTGACTAAGAACTAATTTGATAAAAATTGTCAAATATGAAGATTTTGATGACAAAAAAGGTGATTTTATCTTAATTTATTCTCAGGTGTCAAGTTCGAGTATTAATTTGATCATTTTGCCGATATTTGACTCTCCAAAAAAGGAAAAATGGGTGATAATTAAATAATTAATTATTATGTCATTGATCTCCGCATAATGTGAACGCAAATGTGAATTATTATGTCCACATGATGTGAACGCAAATAGTGGAATTTACTTTTGTACAAAGCTACAGTGCTCTCAATTATAAGCAAGCTTTTAATATATGGCTATGGCCGGTTAGGTAATCCTTTTCGTTTATTTTGACGTGTAAAAAAATAATAATAATAATAATAATGCAAATGTTTAGTTGAGAAATAAAAAAAAAATAAAAAAAATAATAAATATTTTTTTCAAATCTTAAAATAAAATATATTTTTAAAAAAAATTTCTTAACTATAAATATTTTGAACGAATGAAGTAATTAATTAATTATAGTGTAGAGAGATTAGAAGAGACAAATAGAGGGTGAGGGAATCTTGGCATCTGAATTGGGAGGGGGCCATAGAAAGATCACATACCCTAACAAACGTATCTTCTTCTTTAACCTCCATTGCCAAATTTGCCACCTTACATAGCCATAAACCAGAGAATATCAAACCTCAAATAATAATAATTATTATTATTTTTGGAGGAAATATATGTTTCCTTTACACCAAGGCAATGAGCTGTGCTTTCAGATTTCTTCTAATTCTCAACATCACCAAAAAATCTCACAAGATCTGATTTTGCAGTCTCACCCATCTGCAACCCTCTTTCCCTATACCTCTGAGTCTGAAAACATGGGAAAAAGTCGGCGGCGAAAGTTGGTTTCTTCCAATGATGAGACTGAGACTGCTAATAATAATAATGATAAGAAGAAGAAATTGATGCATAGAGACATTGAACGCCAAAGAAGGCAAGAAATGGCTACTCTTTATGCATCTCTTCGATCTTTACTCCCTCTTCAATACATCAAGGTTCTAATTACTAATTAATTTAACTACCCTTTTCTTGCTAATATTGATTATTAATTTTATATTACTTGGTTAACTAAGTTTATATGTTTTCAGGGTAAGCGTTCGATATCTGATCACATGAACGAGGCTGTTAATTATATAAAGCAGCTGCAAAAGAGGATCAAGGAATTAGAGGTCAAGAGAGACGAGTTAAAGCAGCAAACTACTAATTTGCCAGCTATTGCCTCTCAAACTAGTAGTGGAAGTTGCACAAATTCAGAAGTTATAATTAGGCCTTGTTTGGGAGGCATTGAGATTGTGTTCAGCACTAGTACTGGCTTAATCCAGCAAGGTTTGACCTTATCAAGAGTTTTGCAAGTGTTGCTTGAAGAAGAAATTTCTGTAGTTAATTGTTTTTCCACCAAAATAAATGAAAGGGTATTTCACACTCTCCAGGCTGAGGTATACCATTTATAGGTTTAGGGTTTTATATATTTATATCTCTGATTAAGTTCGTTAATTAGCTATAACTTAGCAATTTCATTACTTATGATGTTTAATTGTTTCACAGGTGAAAGATCCAAGTTGCTTAAATTTATCTGGGCTGGAGCAGAAATTAACCTCACTTTGATCTTGTGAAGTTGGTGATTAATGTTGTAGAATTCTAACTTTACTTTCATCCAAACCCTTAACTTGGTTTAATTTGCTTGATTATTAGATGCTGACTTTATTTTGCTTAATAAGATGACTTCGTTGAGATATATATCCAACTTCATTTGGTTTATTGCTTTTCACAAAATTTGTTGATGAAGATGGAATTTTTATATTACATTTTGAGCATTTGGAGAAATATTAGAGGTTTTAAGTCTTTTGATTGGCATAATGTGCATATGCTTATTGGATGTCTAGGAACTAAACTCTATGGTTTCCATTTGTAATTTGCATGATTCAGCTGAATTGAAGGACTTCATCACTTGAAGTAATTAATTAATTAAAGACCTTTTTTTCTTTGAAAAACATTAATTTCAAAAGTTTTGGGGGTACAAACGATGGAATAGGCATAAAAATATGAAGTAACATGTGCTTCCTAAACATCCACACTCAAAATTATAAGGGGAACTCATAGTATTTATATATACAGATTGGCTCCTTTTTATAATATGCATGAGTATCTTTATCCAAATTTTGGACTGACCCAATTTAATTATATATTGTACTTTGTATTAAGTCCTTGACTATAAGATATATAGAAAATAATTTACATTATGGTTTAGCTCAAGGGGGTTCTTATATATATGCTTGAAAACTTTATAGATCAAGGGAATAATAGTCAATTCTAAAATTTCCAAAGGCTCTTTTTATGTCTGTGTTGAGATTTGTATCTATGGAATATATGATAGTGTTAATTTTAACTTATATATATGTATATGTCCGTCTTCATAGTAACATATCTATTCCTTCAATTACTTTATTTCTATGCCATGCATCCATGATGATATGTGTTCTTATTAACTTTAATTTTTCATATTATAAGGCCAAAGAATGAAAGGTTGCTTACTTATAGTGACTTAATAAATTATAATGTAACTACAATTAACTTTAATTGGCTCTAGCTACATATAGTTTCATTAAATTTTACATAATAATTATTATCTAAATGATGTTAAGGAACTTGCATTTTGATTAATTTTGTTGTACTTCATTTTTCTCCCCTCTTATATATATATATATATACATATATAGCATGCAAGAGTTAACTGTATGCATGGTGGCCTGTTTTGTCATAGGCAATTAATTAATTGATCAATTATCTCTTAAATGATATGTAAATATATAATATTTATGGGTTAGTTGTGTAACAGATTTGATGCCCAACCACCGGCAGAATGAGGTATGGTACAAGGTTTATGAGTTGTACTGAATCCTTCTTCCAGCTATATATACAAGTGAGTTTATTATTAATTTGTTCTAATTAATTAAAATGTTCACTGATGATGACAAAGATATCCGGTAGGATATGATGCCAGCTTGTTAAATCTCTTATAATATATGTTTTTACAATTTTCCCCTTAGTATTACTTTTGCTTAGAATCTGCAAGGGATTTGCTCTACAGGCTAAGCATTATTAAGGTGATGTGTGCCCACGTGCTGCATGCAAACCCCATACTCCTATTGTGTGCATTATTGATACATGCTTGTATTATATATATATATATATATATATGCTCTATGCAGATAATTAATAAAAATGTCATTTGGCAAAAAAAAAATAATAATAAAAATGTCTTCTGTTTCTCATGTTCTTAAATTATTCTATGTTATGGCATCTTTTGGATATATCCACACATGTTTCAGGAATAAGCTATTGATTGTTAACATTTTCTTCTTCATGTATGAGTCATATGCATATATATAAGGGATACTTTCTTACAAATTAGTCCTCACAAATTATTGAGTCTTGCATGTATATATATAAGGAATACTTTCTTTTAGGCATGAGTCCCATGCATGGTTTTGATGATTGTCTTTGGTTACAACAATCAGAAAATTAACATGTCTTCATATATTTATATTTCAGTGTACAATATCAGATTGCTATACATTGAAAAGGTGGCACTGTTGCGCTTCTGGTAGTGTATATGCATGTACATATGCAGCATTGATATTAATTTTTTTGTGGAAGTATATTAATTAGGGAAAAGTATAAAAAAAAAAATATCTTGTGATTTGACCCTTTTATAATTTGAGGTTAGTGGAACTTTTTTTTTTATAAAATAGGATTTGAGATTTCTTCTGTTAACAATATGAGGTCCAGAACGCTAACGACATTAATTAATGATGATGTAGCACTTATATGGCATAAGTGTCATTATTGCCACATAAGCGCCATGTCAACAAACACTAACGACATTATGTTGTGGACCCTAAATTGCTAACAATGTAAACTACATGTTTTTGTTAAAAAAAAATTTCACATATCTCAAAGTGTAAAAGGGTCAAATCAGAAAATACTTTTTTGTATTTTTCCCTATTAATTATTCTCATTCATCATAATTTACAGCCCACAAACGACAAAACAACCCATGAACCCAGAACCATCAAAGCAATGAACAAATGAACGAAGCTAGCAATGGATCTAAGAAACTTGAACATCCTCACTCAGGAACGCCGACCCCAACAATGGTCAAACGAAAAAAAAAAACGGCAGCTTAGAAAACCCACCTCGAGCGGCAAATAGATGTGGACAAAGAAAGAAAGAAAGAGAGATTGAAAACCCAAATAAGAGAGAAAAAGAAAGAAAGAAAAAAGGTAAAGTCGAGAAAACCTACCTGAACGGAGAGCAAATTCGGTACAGAGGATGTTGAACGGCAAGACTGAGCAATGGAAAACAGATAGATAAACGGACAATGAGAGACAAAGAGAGTGATTTTGAGAGAGAGAGAGATATATAATATAGATAGAGTGAAAATTAAGGTTATCTTTTCTTTATATGTGGTGATTAGCGACAGATGGTCATCTGTCGCTATTTATATGACTAGCACCAAATTCCGCCTAGATTTATTTCGTCGCTCTTTTTAGTAAGTAATGTGTCGCTATATCGTCGCTAAAACTCGTGCTAATTATTGGCGCTAAAATTTATGACGAATTTAATCTGTCGCAAATATTTTATTGGTGAGCAGTCACAAGTCTATCGCTAATTTCTCATAATTTTTTGCATTTTCTTGTAGTGTGGTGTTTTGTCACTATTCTGAAGGTAATTAGCGACGGAACATATACGTCACTAATTTCCGTCGATATTTGTTGTTTTCTTGTAGTGTGATGCTCTTAGGAATGCTTATGGTTCATTTTATGTATCTTCTCTTGCCCTTGGGGTATTCTAGAGTCTCTTGAAGTTGAAGTCCATGCCATTAAAATAGCCTTGTCCATTTCTGGTCTTTAGCCACCCTAAGACTCTCTGGCTATTATTTTTGAATCAAGTTCTCTCAATACTGTTACATGGGTTATAACAGTGCAGAAAATAGGCCATGGAAGCTGCTATATGTTTCTCTATGATATTGACAAGCTTATGTCCTCTTTACCTCAAGTCTATCTTAGCAAAAAAAGGATGTCGACGAAGTGCAGAATTTATAACATGGATTTAATTACTTTCTCCATCTTGATTTTTCAAATATGTATTGTGGGCTGTCTTATGTGTGCTTTTATTCCGTTTCTTGGTTTTCTTGGTTCTCTTTTGTAAAAGGTTTGTTGGTGATACCCTTGCTTGTATCACGTTGTGCAGCAGCTTTCTCTTGCTGCCTTGTGATATCTACTATTGTTATTTTTGCCTTCTGGCTTCTCAATGAATTCAATCCTACTGCTTATCAAAATAAATAAATAAATATTAGATTGAGTAATTATTTATTTTTTTCAGATAATTGAGTAATTATTTATGGGTAAAATGTAACTTATCATTTTAATAAAATTGATATGAGATGAGATAAAGGGGCTCCTCTTCATTGTTCAACTTGCATGAAGAAGAAAGGAAATACTATATAAATAGCTAGACAAAAGTTTAATTTTATAGTTAAATCAAATTTCGCAACAAAAATTAATTATCATTGGAAATTGTTTATCCTTTCTTTCATTTGATGAGTTGTGAATTTTATAAAATAGTATATATTTCCTCCATTTCATTTTAATTGTCGTTTTTTGAAGAATTTTTTTTAAAATATTTATTATTTTAGAAAACCAATAAGACTTCAATTTTTTTATTTTTCAATTTTATTCTTATCATTATTAGTATCTATTACTCTATAATGCACATATTATTTATTACTTTATAACCAACATGAGTAATTTAATCATTTTATTATTAAAATTTAATATAATTAATTATTTTTTAATCTTTGTGAAATAAAAAAAATATAATTGAAATAAAATGGAAGGAGTTTTTTTTTTTTAACACAAGTTTTATAAAATATATTTATGTATATAACCCATGCATGTGTTTATGAAGAGATACATAGCATTATGTTCAATAATTTATTGATTCATCATTGAAGCTTACAGAATCCACGTCACACTCACACATCTATTGACGTGTTACCTTTAGAATTAATATTTTTTTTTTAGGGAATAGAATTAATATTTTTTACCTCTCTGAAAGGAACCCAAAGGAATGGTTTTAATTAGTACACCCTTTATTCAATTTCAATAGACGCAATAGGTTGTTTTACATAAATTAAAAAATCATTAAATAGTATAATTATAAAAAAAATAAATAAAAATGATTAAATTACTTTTTGAATCGATGTTGTTAAAACTGAATTGGAGGCTGAATCGATTTCTCTGCTGGTTTGTGGTTTGATTGATTCGACCGGTTCGATTTAATTCTTGTCATTTAAAAAAAAAAAAAAAATTTATAATTTTATTAAGTTCAAAACATCGTCGTTTTGTAAATTTCGGTCCAATCAGTTTACCAATTTTTTCGATTTTTTCGGTTCAATGGTTTTATGGTTTTTTATAACTTAAAAACCGGATTAGTGGCCGATTTTCGATTTAACCGGTTCGGTCTGATTTTAACAACACTGTTTTGAATTTGTTGAATGGCTTAAAATTACTACAAACTCAATTAATAAGGGATAAGAATAAAATTAAAAAAAAAATTAATGCTTTATTGGTTATCTAAAGTGACATAAATTCAAACAATTTTTTTTTTTTTTTTTGGTAAAATGTCAATTAAAATAGAATGAAAGGGGTATATAGGAAACACAATGTTTAATTTACTTCCTTTTATTTATTGGGGTTTCCAGCTAAAGTGGAAGGCAGTTGAGACAATTGGCTGCGTTTCATTCACCAACATCATATAAAAAAAATAGATTTTAATTATTGTGACCAGTAATAGGAGATAATTTTAAAATATATATGCTAAATGTATGGATATATTTTTAAATTTTTCTGAAAATAAAATTTAATCTCAATTAATATGTAAATTAATTTTAAAAAATAAGCATAATTATCTGAATAAAAAAATAGGAAGATAATTTATCAAATATAAAACAATGTTGAAGTTATAATATTAAATTAAATATGATTTTATTGTAACGTGTTTATTTTATATCTCTATTTTATATTAGATGACATTTTGGAGATTTTATATTTTTTCACAATAGATGACATTTTAGAATATCAATAGAATATTTATTTATTTATTTTCATTTTTTTCATTTTTTAATCTTCATTAAATACATTCTTTAAAATTTAAATGAATATTTAATGAGGGCAATTTAATATTTTTTTTAACTAATTAAAGAGAGTTAATTAGTTTCTTAATACTTGTGCATACTTCTAAAACGTCATCTAATATGAAGAGTACCCACTTTTATATGAGTAGGATAAGCATGCTTATGTCCTAGGGGTGTGCAGTATTCGGTTTTAACCGAATTAGCGGTTCGATTCGATTTTAAAAATAATCGGTTCGATTTCGGTTTTTAATTTCAAAATTTTTGGTTATTTTGGTTCGGTTTTCAGTAAAAAAAAATTGAATAAATCGAACCGAACCGATTTTATTAAAAAAATTTATTTTTATATTTAAAAAACTTAATTTTTTTATTAATAATAAAATATTTTTATGTATAACTTTTAAAATAATAAATAAATTTTATTTTATTAAAATAATATAATATTTTCATGTATAATTTTTTAATTCTATTTTGAATTAATTATATATTTTTAATATTAAATTGCAAAATATTGAAATATTGATAGAATAAAATTGAAAAAATAAATTGTCAAAATTAATAATCTTTTCTAATTATAATTTTATTATAATTATAATTTTTTTCTATTTTAAAAAATTTGGAGAAAAAAATTTAAAAAACCGAACCAAACCGAACTGATTTTTTTCGATTCGGTTCGATTTGATTTTACATGTTACTCGATCGATTCGATTTTTTATAGTGAAAATTTTAGTTTGATTCAATTGGTTTGGTTTGATTTAAAAACCGAACCGACCGATACTCACTCCTAGGAAGAACGATGCTAATGGTTTAATAGCTTGCTTGCTGATTTTGGAGTCATCGGAGATCCATGTGGAAGATGACTGGAGGACAAGCAGTGACTTAGATCGAAGAGCTAGAGGTGTCAGATCGGTGTACAAAGGGCCAATTGTAGTCTGGTGTCTGCGATGGCTGACATCGGGTGGAGGTGCTTTGTTAGAGTGTTGCGGCTGAGATTGAAAGCCGCTAGGTGACTAGTTCTCGACGATAGTGATTGTAATATTCCAAGTTCATTTAGATTTCTTATTAATCATATGGATGAATTACAAATTAAATATCATGTGTATGAAAGAGTTATGAGATGTATGTGTATGAGTATGAGTGGAATCATTATATGTATGTGTGATTTTTGTGTTGAACTTTAGATTTTTGGCTTGTGTTCTTCTAAATTTGCTAGTATTAGTGGGTCACACCAGTTACTTGAAAGTAACGCCCGTTACTCTTGATGGTCACAGTGGTGAAGAATGAGTAATGGTAGTGACTAAAATATTGGATTTTAGGCAATAGCAAATTTTACGCCATTACCGATAAGTAACGCCAGTGAAGGAACCATGAACAGTAGTGTGAACAATGACCAGTCATGCCAATTACACAAGAGTAATTCCCATGACTCGTGTATAGTCAAAGGTGAAGAAGGTAGTCGGTCACACTCGTGACTCGTATCGGGGGCAAATTTGAGAAATCATCTATATAAAGAGATTTAAGCCCTCTAACAATTCATTTATCACCATTTATGAGTTCCTAACCCTAAGTCTTCAAGAGAAACACTAAACACACCCACATTAAGTGCTAAAAAACTTCATTTATTGCTTCATCTACATCATTTAAGGAATTTAGGGTTGCAAGAGCTCATTGTTCTTCACCTTCATTGAAGCATTATTTGAAGAGGTAAGTTAGGATTTTGGTTTTCTTTCATTTTCTTCTTATGAGTCTAAGTTTAAGGTGAGATTAGGATGTAATAGTATATGTAGAATGATATAAAATCATGAATTGATATTTATATGCCATTGTATGTGTTTATGTATATAGCTCCACTTAGGAGGCATTATGAGGAGGATGATGGATGTGATGATCCTTATTGCTTGATGTGATAGAGAGTTTTCCAAGAGTTTTTAGAGCATTCTTTTTAGCAAAGGTGAGTAGAAAATATACTACTATATTTGTATTTGTTATCCTAAGGCTTAAATGCCTATTTATTTGTTAAACCACCATGAGTATGAGATTATATGTGAACTATTGAGTTATTTCTTTCATGTGAACCCTATAAATTCATTGTTAAATATTAACTCTTTGAGCATGAGAACCTATATGTATGAGCATGAGAACCTATGTGTATGAGTATGTGAGCCTTAATATTCCTTATTCATTAGTTGAGAACCATAAATGGTATAGAAATCCCCGATTGATGTGGGTTAATCATCAGAAACTATGCACATTGGAACCTAACGAATATGGTATAATATTGACCCCTATCTAAAAATGGTAACTTGTCCTAAACGTAAAGTCCGATCAATTTCATGTAATCATGAAGAGGGTATGCTTAATAACTAGCCTCTATCCTATTTATCGTAATGGAGGTCGGTCCCTTAGTGATCATTTCTATCATAATGGAGGTCGATCCCTTAGTGATTGCTCCTAGAGTGAAAGATTCCTAAATTGATTGAATTTTATTTTCATATATTTTTTAGTTATAATTCCTTTTATGAGCTATATACATATCCATACTTGTTATCTGATCCTTAAGAGCCATGTGAGTGCATTTGTTAAATTGTAAGTCATTTGATGAGTCATGAGACAAAGCCATCCTTGTGAGCTAGCCTTGAATCACCTTACCTCACAAGTATGGTAGTATATTTTTTACTCACTAGTTATTGTTAATGTTTTTCAGGAGATTATAGTTTATCAGTTCGATTCTTCAAGCTTTCTTCTTCTTAAAGAACCAACTTGATCAATATAATTTCTCTTTATGATTTATATGTATTTGGGATACTTTAGAGCTCCATAAGTGTGTGAGAGATATTTTTTTTGGCCTAAATGGCAATTATATGAATGGTATTGTATGTGTTAATTTAATGTTATTATTAGAATGTTATGAGATGCATGAGACTTATTAGTAAGTGTATGTGTATATGATTATGAGCATGTGATGTGATGAGATAAATGAGTATATATGTGTTTAGGTTCTGATTTTGGGGTTGAGTATGAGCATGAACTTAAAGAGCTACATTGAGAGGTAAGTGAATTGAGGTGGGCAAGGTGGGCAAGACCGCAAGAGCCCAAAGTTCCTACTCCAGTACAAGAAAGAGTTCCACCACCACCAGCTCCTATGCATGCTCCAGTTCCTAGGCATATGGCTAGGAAGGCAATTGATGAGGGTGGAGTATCCATGCATAGTTTCTTGAAGATAGGACTTTCAAAATTTCATGGGGAAGATGAAGATGACCCACATGGGTTCATTGAATCGATTAAGAAAGTGGTAAGACGGTTGTCATGTTCTGATGCTAGGGCAATTGAGTTAGTGGGGATCTTATTGAAGGACAATGCATGGGATTGGTTTTAGCAAAATATGGAGAGCAAATTGTATAGGGAAATTCCTCCAGTATGGGAACAATTCAAGCAAGATATGATAGATGAATTCTTAGTAGAGGGAGAGAGAGAGAACCGAATTGCTCAATTTGAGAGATTGAAGCAACAAGGCATGACAATATTTGAATATGCTAAGGAGTTCAACTAGTTAAGTAAGTATGCCCAAAAGGTAGTTCTTACATAAGCAGAAAAGATCATGAGGTTCAAAAGGGGGTTTTATTGCACCCTTACACAATGCCTTGTGTGCTATTGAGTTCACATCCTTGTCTAAGTTGATTGACAAGGCAAAGCAAATGAAATCTAAACTCAAGAAAGATAGAGTAGAGAGAGATCAGAGAAACAAGAACAAGCCCAAGAGTTCTAGTAACTATGGCAAAGGTGGAGGGAGTAATTTCTATGTGAAGACAGTTGAGTCTGCTACTTCTACTATGGTTCAGAGTCAAAACAAAAGAGGTAGTCAGGGTAGGGGCAGACTAGAGGGGTATTAATGGCTTCTGCTCCAGCCATCAGTTATGTGTCTAGACATGAGCAATAGAGTTTTAGCCGTTCTACTTGTGTTACTTGTGGGCGGAGACATGATGGGGTATGCAGAAGGACCACAGGATTTTGTTTAAAATATGGACAAATGGGGCATTTTATCAAGAACTATCCATTATGGAGAAATCAACAGAATACACCAATTACTTCTTAGCCTACAGTACAGATGGCTAGACTTAATACTAGGAGTTTAGAGGGTAAAGGAAAAGGACAAGGTCAAGCATCTAGAACTAGTCAAGCTATGGAGGAAAGAGGTAGGGGTAGAGTATTTGCCTTGAATCAATAGGAGGCTCGTACTTTCAACACCATAGTGACAAGTATTCTTTCTATACAAGATGTGTCAACTTGAGTTTTGTTTGATTCGGGTGCTACACATTCATTTGTCTCACCATGCTTTGCAAAGAAATTGGGAAAGGGTAGAGAACTCATAAGCATTCCTTTAATAGTAACCACACCTCTAGGGGAAACAATAGATGTGCATCATATGTACCCTTTATGCATGGTAGAAATTGATGAAAGGAAGCTTCAAGTGGACTTGGTTAAGTTGGAAGTGTTAGAATTTGACGTGATTATTGGCATGGATTGGTTGTCCAAGCATCATGCACATATAGATTGTCATGAGAAGAAGATAAAGTTCAAGCCATAAGATGAGAATGAGTTTGTGTTCCAAAGGGATAAAAGTGATGTGCCTTCTAATTTGATATAAGGTATTGGGGCAATGAGACTTCTAAAGAAGGAGTGTCAAGGATATTTGGCACATGTGATTGACATGGGGGAGACTCCTAATGAGGTATAACAAATACCAATAGTTAGTGAGTTTTTGGATGTATTTCAGGAAGAGTTGCCAAGGTTGCCACCTGAGAGGGAGATTGAGTTTAGTATTGAGCTCCTTCTAGGTACATAACCAATATCCATTCCTCCTTATCGGATGGCACCTACAGAGTTGAAAGAGTTAATGGTACAGTTGCAAGATCTATTGGACAATGGTTTTATTTGGTTGATCAGTTCACCGTGGGGTGCTGTGAACCCTTAAAATTGCACCTACAGATAATCGATTTTTAATTACGAACCCATAGAATCAAATCAGGGCCAAATCTGATTAGAAACGGGCCAAAATGGACTAAAACAATGTCAAATCGGGTTAAACCTAAACTAGACCTAAGTCAAACCTCAGCCAGCTTAGAGATATCTTAGGCGGTACACTAGCATGCGGCAAGCTTGGTGGTGCGGCACCATCAGTATGCCACACGTGTCGATGGTGCCGCCCATATCTTCACCACCATTCCTCTATAAATAGCCCCTCCCTCATTCAAAAAGGAGGAGGAGGAGGAGAATCCAAAAAATACATGAAACTCTAGTGATTTCGATACACAAAAATCACTTTTCTATATTTAAATCCATCACCTACCAAAGTTATTTTACTTTAAAGTTATTATTATCTTCAATTATAATTTTGGAATTTCCGATCCAAGGTGAAACTCAGATCCGGAGTTAAGCTTGCCCCATTTGTAAGAAAGCCGAGAAAAGCAAAGGTATAACTCATTTCTTCTCTTTTCTTTTAAAATTCTAAATTCAGAACTAGAATTTGTCATCTTATTGCACCTTATTTAGATCTAAAATTGAAAAGGTCTAAAACTCATTAATTTAAAAATTTGAATTAAATTAATAAACCAAATCAACTTTTGTCAGAACCCCTCATTCGCAACAAGGAAGAACTGCGTGGGGTTTGATTCCCATTCAACGGAATACGCAGGCATGCCAATTTTTAAGGCACCAACTCCAAAATATTTTAAATAATATTTTCTCCTTTCATATTTTATTTATATTTCTTTTATTGCTTATATGTCCTTTATGAATTTCCTTTATTAAATTAATTGAGGAATATATGTACTTTTCCTAGTACCCATAAGGGCTAGAGAAAAGATCCTCTATCTTATTTGTTTCATGATTTATTTCTATTTATTCCTCTATAACTGTCATTCATATAATATTTGCATCATTAATAACTATTTCATTCATCATCTTTACCCATGTTCATGCACACACAAAGATTACCTTTTACATAAAAGTTATTTTGCATTTTTAGCCAAACTAAAGAAATTTACTGTTATTACCAAAACCTGATCTCCGAGTCCTCTTTAGTCACTCGTGGATTAGTGCTTTTCCAGTGGGATAAGATAAATATTTTACAGTCAATTTAAATTGGGTTTTCCTTTAATTTTTCCAATTAAAATAAATAAAATTGAAGTGGCAACTCCCTTTACAATGCCAAAATACAAAATTCAATTTTCTAAACTCATAGCGGGTTCCAATCATGGAGTTTCTCCTGAAGAGCATTTAGATTCCCTTAGCGGATCAGATCGGTGCTTGGGCGAGGTCTCACAGGTGCACCAGTCCTATTTGTGACGAAGAAGGATGGTTCAATGAGACTTTGCATCGACTATAGGCAGTTAAATAATATGACTATCAATAACAAATATCCTTTACCAAGAATAGACAATTTGTTTGATCAATTACAAGGAACAAGTCACTTCTCCAAGATTTATCATAGATGGGGTTATCATCAACTCAAAATAAAAAATGAGGACATTTGAAAAATTGATTTTAGAACAAGATATGACCACTACGAGTTCACAGTGTTGCCATTTGGTTTGACTAATGCTCCAGCAACATTTATGGACTTAATGAACTGGGTATTCAAGCCATTCTTGGATAAGTTTATCATTGTCTTCATTGATGATATCCATATCTACTCCAAGAGCAAAGAGGAATATGAAGAGCATTTGAGACTGGCATTGCAGACTTTGAGGGAGTACAAGCTATATGTTAAGCTGTCAAAGTGTGAGTTTTGGCTTGATCATGTGTGCTTCCTTGAACATGTGGTTAGTAAAGATGGTATTAAAGTGGATCTTAAGAAGATCGAGGCAGTGTTGAGTTGGCCTAGACCCATATATGTGACTGAGGTGCATAATTTTATTGGCTTGGCGAGTTATTATATTAGATTTGTCAAGGATTTCTCCAAGATAGCTTCGCCATTGACCAAGTTAACTAGGAAAAATGTGAAATTCCAATGGGATGATGATTGTGAAGAGAGTTTTAAGAAACTCAAGACTTGTCTCACTACAACTGCAGTACTTACATTATCGGAAGGATCATGTGGATTTGCAATATACTGTGATGTTTCAAGAATGAGACTTGGATGTGTTCTCATGCAACACGAAAAGGTAATTGCTTAAGCATCGAGGCAACTGAAGAAGCATAAGATGAACTACCCCATACATGATTTAGAAATGCCAGCAGTTATCTTTGCACTAAAGATATATAGGTATTATCTTTATGGTGAGAAGTGTGAAATATACACCGATCACAAGAGTCTCCAATATATTTTGCAGCAAAGGGACTTGAATTTGAGGCAAAGGAGATGGGTAGAGCTACTCAAGGATTATGGCTATCAGATTCTTTACCATCTTGGTAAAGCCAATGTGATAGCGAATGCCTTAAGTAAGAAATCAATAGGGAGTTTAGCCTATATTACAGTAGGGAATAAGCCATTGGTGAAAAAGTTGGAAGAGTTGTTCAACAAGGTGTTGCAGTTTGAGATTTCAAAACCTCAAGTGTTGATTTCTCACTTCCAATTGAAACCCAAGTTGATTGATGAGATAAAGGCATCACAAGACAAGGATCCTTCACTTGTCAAGTTGATAAAGGAAGTTCAAGCAGGTCAAGCAACGAAATTTGAATTAAAGATAATGTGTTGATGCATGTGAATAGATTATGTGTACTGGATGTGGATGAGCTTAGAGAGAAGATCATAAAAGAGATCCATCAAGCTCTATAGAGTGTATATCCAAGCGCAACCAAGATGTATCATGACCTTAAGAATTGCTATTGGTAGCCTGAGGTGAAGATGGATGTGGCTAAGTTTGTGTCTTCATGCTTGACGTGCCAACAAGTCAAGTTTGAACACTAAAAGTTATCCGGCCTATTGTAAGAGATCAAGCTACCCAAGTGGAAGTGGGAATGCATCACAATAGATTTTGTAGTAGGATTACCAAGGTCTCCTAAGGGTTATGATTCTATGTGGGTGATTATGTATAGGTTGACTAAGTCAGCCCATTTTCTAAAAGTGAAGACCACCTACACAATGACTCAATATGCACAGTTATATTTGGACAAGATAGTGTGCTTACATGGTGTACCAGTGTCCATCGTATCGGATAGAGGTACTCAATTCACATATAGATTCTGGCAAAAGATACAAGAGGCATTAGGTACTCAACTAGATTTCAGTACAACTATTCATTCACAGACAGATGGGCAACTAGAGAGGACCATACATACCTTATAAGACATACTTAGGATGTGTGTGCTTGACTTTGGTGGAAGTTAGGATAAGTACTTGCCCTTGATAGAGTTTTTATACAATAATAGTTATCATTCCACCATTAGTATAATACCTTATGAGGAATTGTATAGTAGCAAATGTAAATCACCAGTGTGTTGGATAAAAGTGGGAGACAACCACATCGAAAGGCCTGATTTGATTAAGGAGACAATGGAGAAAGTGCCAATTATAGGAGAGAGATTGAAGACAACCTTTAGTAGGCCAAAGAGTTATGCAAATCTGAAGAGGAAAAATATTCTTTTTTCTATAGGAGATCATGTATTCCTCAAAGTCTCTCCTATGAAAGATGTGATGAGATTTGGTAAGAAAGGCAAACTGTTACTGAGATTTGTTGGGCCATTTGAAGTTTTGAAAAGAGTTGGTAATGTCTCTTATAAGCTAGCACTTTCGCCAAACTTGGGTCATGTGCATCCAATATTCCATGTGTCTATATTAAGGAAGTACGTGTCAGATCCATCACATATGTTGCAACCACAAGTCATTGCGGTAGATGAGAACTTGGCCTATAAGGAAATTCTAATTACAATCATTGACCGACCAGTGAAGAAGCTTAGGAACAAAGAAATTTCTATGGTGAAAGTCTAATGGAAGAATCATAATGTTGAGGAGTATACCTGGGAGAGTGGGTAAGATATGCTTCTCAAGTATCCTTTCTTATTTCATTTGTTTGTAAAATTTGAGGATGAATTTTTATAAGGAAAGGAGAATGTAATACCCCAATTTCATTTAGATTTCTTATTAATCATATGGATTAATTACAAGTTGAATATCATATGTATAGAAGAGTTATGAGATGTATGTGTATGAGTATGAGTTGAATCATTATAGGTATGTGTGATTTATGTGTTGAACTTTGGATTTTTGGCTTGTGTTCTTCTAAATTTGCTAGTATGAGTGGGTCACGCCAGTTACTCGAAAGTAACGCCCGTTACTCTTAATGGTCACGGTGGTGAAAGATGAGTAATGGTTGTGACTAAAATATTGGATTTCAAGCATTAGCAAACTTTACGCCGTTACCGATAAGTAACACCAGTGAAGGAACCATAAATAGTAGTGTGAATAGTGACCAGTCACGCAAGTTACTCAAGAGTAACTCCCATGACTTGTGTCGAGTCAGAAGTGAAGAAGGATGCCAGTTATGCCCGTTACTCAAGAGTAATTCCTGTGACTCGTATCGGGCAGCCGGTCATGCCCGTTACTCATATCGGGGGCAGATTTGGAAAATTGGCTATATAAGGAGATTTAAGACTACTGTCAATTCATTTATCACCATGTATAACTTCCTAACCCTAAGTCTCAAGAGAAACACCAAACCTACTCACATTAAGTGCTAAAGAACTTCATTTATTGCTTCATCTACATCATTTAAGGAATCTAGGGTTGCAAGAGCTCATTGTTCTTCACCTTCATTGAAGCATTATTTAAAGAGGTAAGTTAGGGTTTTGGTTTTCTTCTATTTTCTTCTTATGAGTCTAAGTTTAAGGTGAGATTAGGATGTAATAGTATGTGTAGAATGATATAAGAGCATGAATTGATATTTATATGTGTTTATGTGTATAACTCCACCTAGGAGGCATTATGAGGAGGATGATGGATGTGATGATCCTTATTGCTTGATGTGATAAAGAGTCTTCCAAGAGTTTTTAGAGCATTCTTTTTGGAAAAAGTAAAGTAGAAAATATACTATTATATTTGTATTTTTTATCCTAAGGCTTAAATGCCCATTTATTTATTAAACCACCATGAGTATGAGATTAGATTATTTCTTTCATGTGAACCCTATAAATTCATTGTTATTAAACACTATACTTCAATTGCTAAATGTTAACTCTTTGAGCATGAGAACCTATATGTATCTGAGTATGTGAACCTTAATATTCCTTTTCATGTGTTGAGAACCCTAAATGGTATAGAAATCCCTGATTGATGTAGGCTAATCATCAAACATTGTGCACATTGTAACCCAACATATAGGCTATAATATCCAACCCCTATCTAGGAAGGATAAATTGTCCTAGATGTGAAGTCCGATCAACTTTATGTAATCATGAGGAGGGTATGCTTAATAACTAGCCTTTACCCTATGTATCATAATGGAGGTCGATCCTCTAGTGATCACTCTTTTCATAATGGAGGTCAGTCTCCTAGTGATCGCTCCTATCATAATGGAGGTCAGTCCCCCTAGTGATCGCTCCTAGAGTAAAAGACTCCTAAACTTATTGATTTCTATTTCCATATATTTATAAGTTATAATTCATTTTACGAGCTATATACATATCCATACTTGTTATTTGATCCTTAAAAGCCATGCGAACCCATTTGCTAAATTGTAAGTCCTTTGAAGAGTCATGAGGCAAAACCATCCTTATGAGCTAACCTTGAATCACCTAGACTCACAAGTATAGTAGTATATTTTTTACTCACTGAGTTATCTCACTAGTTGTTGTTAATGTTTTTCAGGAGATTAGAGGTTATCAGCTTGGTTCTTCAGCCTTCCTTCTTTTTAAAGAATCAACTTGATCAATGTAATTTATTCTTATGATTTATATGTATTTGAGATACATTAGAGCTCCATGAGTGTGAGAGGGATATTCTTTTGGCCTAAATGACAATTATATGAATGGTATTGTATGTGTTAATTTAATGTTATTATTAGAATGTTATGAGATGCATGAGACTTATGAGTAAGTGTATGTGTATATGATTATGAGTATGTGATGTGATGAGATAGATGAGTATATATGTGATCAAGTTATGATCTTAGGGTTGAGTATGTGTTATTAATTGCTATGATGCCATATGGATTGTATGTTATGTGGGTTCTACGGGTTTTCGGTGACTTTATACTTACCCATGCCCTAGGACCATCACAGTTGCAAAGTTAGACTGTGATAGTGATCTTTGGTGGCCCAATCACAACAACTGCAACGGGAGCAGTAACGGCCTTGAGGGCTGCGATGGCGATCTTCAGTGATTTGGAGCTTTTATGGTGGTTGGTGTTGGCAAAACTGATGTCGTTCTTGGCGTGGAGAAGAAATTCACTGCCTGTGAACCCTTAATTTTGCACCCTTAAGATGTTGCCACAACTTGACACTTGCTAAATTTTGTGCGTTACGCAGATCTGGTACGGCGGTCCCGCTAGCCTGCTAGCGGGCAGGGGTCAAGGGGGCAACGCCCCCTTGAAAAAATGGATTTTCATGCATAATATTACAAGGAGACTGACACTTTTCCGACCCCAACCAGACTTTCTGTACCAGACAGCACCTTTCCAAAACTGACTAAATTTTCACCAAAACTGACTGCCAATAGGTCTGATAATTAATTTCGGATCCATCGACACTGACTGGTAATTTTTTAGACTTTAGAATATCTCGAAAATTGACCCGAAAGATCTAAAAAATGACCCGAAAGATTCGAAAACTGACTCGGATATTTTGAAAACCCAGAATAAGCTCAGCCGAGCCGACACGTCAACGCGCCGCCAGAAGGCCGGGGAGCAAATTTATGCTGCCGGATTGGCCGTCGGTGCCTCAGGCGGTGTGCCGTACCTGCAGCCCAAAATTTTCCTTTTGCCCTTTTCCTGCCCTGAAAATTTCATTTTTACCCCTCCTTTCAGCCCTTTTTTGTCCCATCCTTTTGGTCTTTTCACATTTTCTCTTCCTAAACTACCCTTACCTTCACTTCACCTATAAATACCCCCCTCCATTTCATTTCAAAACACACCTCAAGCAATTTATAGATTGGTTATCCATCTTACTTCCTCTCTCTCTCTCTTTCTCTCTCTCTAAATTAGTTTTCACCCTCTCTAATTAGTTAGTTAATTAAAAATTAATTTTAATTAACTAATTAATTTTTTTTTTAAATCCCCACCCACTCTCAATTAGTTAATTAATTAAAAATCAATTTTAATTAATTAATTAATTTTTATT
>CATKHJ010500961.1:0-24321 GCA_949750685.1 Vernicia montana
AGAATTACTCTTATTTTAGTCTTTCATATATAGATTTGAAATATAATTGTCATAAAAATATTTTAATTTATATAGTATTTATTTTTTAATTTTTTAAAGTATTTTTACCTTATAATTCAAACCGATCCTAAACTAATTATCCAAACCAAAACTTAATAGTATTGGTTTGAATAATTTTTAGTTTTACATGGTTTGAATATGATTTAAATCATTTACAAACCGATATAATTAGTTTGGTTAGAATTATTCACCTTCACCAACCAAACCGAATTATGAACACCCCTAACTTGAGTTAAGTATTATAATACTCAAAGTTGGTTCGACTTGTTATTCGAACTCGAGCTCGACTCGATTAGAATTGAATTGAATTTGAGTATTGTATGAATCGAATTCGTGTAACTCACGAGTAGTTTGACTCATTCACACCCCTACATATAAATTTTGTATTTGAATAATTGGCCCTTTTTTTTTTTTTTTTTTGGCCAAGTCGAACTATAGGTCTTAGATCCTAGCAAAATGGCATTGCTATATAGATATAGTACACAGAAAGGATATGATTCGCTCATTTGCTTTTAGGACAAAGTGAATATTGTTAGTGATCTAATTATCGGTTATAGCTTGAAAATTTTAGAACTTTAGAGATTTAAGTGGTTTTTTTTTATTATATCTTCTAGTATTTATCAATTTTAAATAATTTAATAACACATGTTTAAAAGTTTTAATTAAATTAAATTTATTTAAAATGATAAATCAAAATTTTAACATAAGGTTCATATTAATTAAATCAAGGGCAAATTTAGAATCATTTTATTGGGAGAGTCAAAATTAAAAACATTTAATTTTTATATTAAAATTATATAGTTTCATTAGATAATTATTTTCTACTTTAAATTATAGTACAATGAAAAAATTTTCAGTACAAATATTTATTTTTATTCCATTAAAATAAAACATAAAAAAATAAAATATTAAAAATACAAATTATTTGTGTTTCAATTCATTAATTTACAATGTTATATTTTACAATAAAATGCATCAATCATAATATTAAAAGAATATATTTTTAAAGTCCGTTATTTTTTGTACACTAATAACAATATATTTTTTTAGCGTTACTAATAACATAATTACAATACATGTAAAAACTCTATTTTTATTCAAAATTTTGTTGAGACTTTAATAGATATATTGTTATTATTATTATTATTTTGGAGGGGCCGATTTTAAATTTTTTAAAGCCTATATATAAATTTTTAATTTTTTAATAATAATAATAATAATAAAGAACCAAGTTGAGGCAAAAAGAAAATGGGTCCCAGTATGCTTGGGTCTAGCTGTAAAGGTTTTTTTTTTTTTTTACAATAATTAGCAGGGGAGGATAACCTTGTTAAAGGAGACAAACTTAATAAATATCTAAATTTAACAGGGACTTGAATCGAGTCCTCCAATATGTGCAACATGGCACATGACCACTAGGGCTGGTGGCGTCTAGCTGTAAAAGCTTGAAAACAGGTCATAACTCATAACATTGATAAAAGGTCGAAAAGGAGTAACCAAGTCAGCCGCCGCCGCCTCTACTATAAGTCTATAATCTCCTCTACTATAAGTCACAAAAACAACATACTTTACTCAATAAATTAATAACATTCTTTTCAACTTCCAAAAACTTGTCATTTTCTTTCACTCACTTGCACGCTTAATTTCTCTATACATAAAGAGACATCACCATATGTACTTTGGTCCGTCCAACATGGAAGTTATTAGTACCAATGACCAAAAATCCAAACCCCTTGTCAACCTTGTAATCCAAACACCACCACCACTGCCGCCGAGGCCGCCGCCACCACCACCACCACCTTCTTATGGCTCTTTAAAAATTATAAAAGATTCATTTATTTCAATCTTAGGTAGATTTCATGCAGGATATTTTAGAATAAGCCTTTCTCTTTGTAGCCAAGCCTTACTATGGAAAATTCTTGGAGATAAATCAGATATTGATCATGCACATGCTCTTTGGCGATTATTGAATCAAATACTACCCTCTACAGCTTTTCTTCTTCTTTGGTCAATAGCTCTTTTTACAATATCTTCACTCTCTCTTCTTTATTTACTTAGATGTTTATTTCACTTTAAAATGGTGAAAAATGAGTTCCTTCACCATGTAGGAGTTAACTATCTTTTTGCTCCTTGGATTTCTTGGCTTCTTTTACTTCAATCTTCACCATTCTTTGGTCCAAAATCCTTATACTTTCTTGTTCTTTATTGGGTTTTTGTGGTTCCAATGTTGGCTCTTGATGTTAAAATCTATGGCCAATGGTTTATTAAAGGGAAGAGATCTTTATCTATAGCTGCGAATCCGACGAGCCAGTTATCGGTGATTGGGAACTTGGTTGGAGCTCAGGCGGCAGCACAAATGGGGTGGAGAGAGACTTCTATTTGCATGTTCTCATTAGGGATATCTCATTATCTTGTGCTTTTTGTGACATTGTATCAAAGATTATGTGTGGGTAATTGCTTACCAACAATGTTGAGGCCAGTTTTCTTCTTGTTTATTGCTGCTCCTAGCATGGCAAGCTTAGCTTGGAATTCTATTTCTGGAAGCTTTGATAACTTGGCAAAGATGCTCTTCTTTCTCTCACTTTTCCTCTTCTTATCCCTGGTAATATATATATAATATTTAGGGTTTAATTAATTTATTTATTTTGCTATATAAATATTAATTATGATCAAGAAGAAAAATTAAAATTGAATTGTTATAGATCAAGTGATGAATTGGTCCTTAAAGAAGCATTCAAGTAGGGACCATATCAAGATCTTGTGTTGTTTGACATAATTCAACCGTACATGCCTGTCCTTTTCATATATATTTTCACTCTTATGTTCACATTTCACTGTTTCACTTTTTGGACTAGTAGTTTAGACTTTACCATAAATACTTTTTTTTTTTCTTTTTTTTTTTGCCAGAGACCATAAATACTTATTTGAACTATATGATTCATTCAAGTGAATTCTAATGTGTGCATGGATACTACTAACAAGACTCGCTTCTAGTAAAATAATCCATTATAAATTATAATCGAGACAAGTATTTTCTTGAAATTTATGATTAATTTAGTCATGTGTCCTTACGTTGATAAGTATAGGCTCTTATATTTCAATTTGAAAAAATTATATCATTGATGCATATCTGAACTTTTTAAAATCTGTTATATTGGTGTCTAAACAATTTTTTTAGTCCGATGAGTTTCTTAACTTTTAAAAATAATATTAATAAGTGTTTTTAGTTGTTTTTCGATTATTAGAATGTTCATTTGCAATTCTAAAATTTCTAATATTGGGAAAATGATAAGAAATTTTTTTTATGGGTTGTTGAATACCAAAATAACATTTTAAATAGAGCAGAATAGTTGCAAATCAAGAGAGATGAGATTTGCAAATCAGCACTCCGGTGACCGAAAAATAACTAAAAACACTTATATTAGATTATTTTTAAAAGTTGAGAAACTTATGGAATGAAAAAAAAAATTATCCAGACATCAAAATAACATATTTTAAAAAGTTTAAACATCAATGGTGTAATTTTTCCTTCCAATTTCATTATATATATATATTGAGTTAATAGTTTAGCCTTTACAGCTAGTTTGGTCATTCGAGCTGGCTTTGATATGCATAGGCTTGATCAAATATTCACATTTTAGGAATGTATGAATAATGTTGTTGAATTTGCTAATGTTTTATGTATTATTAATTTGAAACAGGTTTCAAGGCCAAAACTATTCAAGAAATCCATAAGAAAGTTCAATGTAGCATGGTGGGCATACTCTTTCCCTTTGACAGTCTTAGCAGTAGCTTCAGCAGATTATGCACAAGAGGTGAAAGGTGGCATTGCCCATGGGATTATGCTAGTTTTATCTACACTCTCAGTTTTGGTTTCTCTCAGTTTGGTGGTGTTCACAGCACTTAATACTAATAGGCTTTTCCCTCCCAATGATCCTGCTTTAATCCTAATTCAAATCTTGAAGCCACATGAGTTGATTAATTAATTAAAGTGTAGCTCAATTATGATTCTATTTGTAAAAACTATAGCCATATATTTTATAACATATATATATATATATATATATATATATATATATATATACACAAATTGTAGAGCCAATTCTTTCTTCATAATATGTATTTTTATTACTTATCAATTGTCTGGTTTCGGTATAAATAGCCTACGCGAAATTTCATGTTTATACATTCAGCAACTCCATTTTGTTTAAAATTTTCAGTTATTGTTTTGATAATCTTAATCTCATTTTCAGCACAGTAATTTTTGAATTTATTACTCATGTACTCTTCTCCATTATCAGACCTCAGGCTCTTTAACTTTAAATCTATCTCATTCTCAACCATCTCTTTCCACCTCTTGAAAACATTAAAAACTTCATATTTGTACCTCAAGGTATAGACCCATACCATCCTACTTGAGTCGTCAATGAATGTTACATAGTAATTGGAGCCTCCAAGGGATGTAATAGGAGTTGGTCCCCATATATCGGTATGTACTAGCTCCAACTTATTGGACTTCAAGTCTTTACCCATCTTGGAAAAACTAACCCGCCTTTACTTGCTAAAGATGCAACCCTTACATGTGTTGGACTCAATTGTCTTTAGCCCTGGTAGCTTCTCTTTCACCATAAGTAGTTTTATCCCTTTTATCGCTCATGTCTCCCAATCTACAATGCTATATGCTTGAATCAACTTCATCATAAGTTATGACAATTGTATCTCTACTATTAGTGGTCATATACAGAGTACCTAGCTTGGTTCCACGACCAACAACTTGAGCTCCTTTGGTAACCTTCCATTCGCCATTACCAAAGTTAATGTAGTATCCCTCTTCATCGAGTTGAGAGATAGAAATTAGTTTCTGCATCAAATTTGATATGTGTCTCACCATCTCTATCTTCCATAGAGTACCATTTGCCATCTACATCTAAAGGTGTTCCATCGGCGAGATACACCTTCCTGTAGTCTCTAGCTACATAATTCATCATAATGTCTTGGCTTGGAGTAGTGTGGAATGAAGCCCCTGTATCTAGCACCCAAGTATCAATTGGGCTATCAATCGTCAAAAGTAATGCCTCTTGTACATACTCTGTTGCAACATTAATTATGTCTCCCTCCTTTTTTGGTGACTTGCAATTTCTCTTTATGTGGCCTTTCTTGCCACAATTCCAACACTCTATTTCGGATGAAAAGCCTGTTGGCCCTTTCGACTTGCCCTGTCACTTCTTGGACTTTCCTTTTCCACTCCTATTAAAATTTTATTCTGAGCTCCTCCCTCTACTCTCTATGCTTAAAGCAGAATTTGATATTGCCTCGACCGAATCTTTCCTTCAAACTTCTTCAGTAAGTATCTGATCTCTAACATTGTTGAATATCAAAATAGAACTCCTAATTGAATTGCTAATAGCAACCCTCATAGGCTCTCAACTATTTAGTAGTGAAGCAAGCAAGATAAGAGCACATATCTCATCAGCAAAATCAATCTCACGACTAAAAGTTGATTAATTATGGTGTTGAGTTCATTTAAATGAGAAATTGTGGGAGTTCCCTCACCCATCTTTAAGTTAAATAAGTTTTTCATGAGATATACTTTATTATTTGCTGATGGCTTCTCGTATATAGATGATAGGGTTGTCATCAATTCCTTCGTGGTCTTCTCTTTGGCCACGTTGTGAGCCACTCCTTTTGACAAAGTCAGCCATACAACTCCTAGTGTTTGTCTATCAAGAAGTGTCTAATCTTCTTGAGACATAATTGCTAGCTTCTCACTAAGAAGAGGCTGAAGCATCTTCTTATCGTACAGATAATCCTCAATTTGCATCTTTCAAAATGCGAAATTTGTACCATCAAACTTGCCAATGCCAAACAACACATATAAATTTTATAGTGGTTCACTCAAACTTGAGCTACGTCCACTTGTTGATGCAGATTTTCAAAACGTTACAAGAAGACAGTCTCTCCTAGATTTCCTCTCCCCAAAAGTCATCATTGGACCTCATTCAATCACCCTTGATTGAAAAACGTCTTCTTTGATCTATGGATCACTAATTACAACTTTAAAACAAAACTACCCTTGAGTTTTGAGTTTCTCCCACCCCTTTGTAAAAGAATAGATATTCTCTGATATCTTGTGATGAATGAATGAGAGTACTCCCTAAGTTTCCTTTTATAGATGTAGTTAGGATAATCATAATCCTACTAGGTTAATAATTCTAATCCTACTAGGCTAATATTTTCTATTTAATTAAACATAATTCAAATAGAAAATCCAATCATAATTAGATTTAACCCCCAACATATACCCATTAGGATTAGAATCCTAATTATAGTAAAATTTGGCTCCATAAATCCTAACAGTAATGTCAAATTCGGACTCCCATACACTATAGAAAGAAACGATTCCTGATTCGAACCTGAAGAAAGCTTACAATGGATAAATTAAGGATGTGTAGCAATAATCTATAAAGAAATTTGAGAGCTATTCCACAAAACCCAAATACCACTACTAAAACCAACAGCCTCCACCCTAATCCAATCTACAAAGCCTAGCTTAGCCGAAACATTATTAGTATAAACACCACTAATTTTGGGTTCCAAAAGACTTAATATGTGAGGACGATGTATCCTTAACAGGTCTTTTACAAAACGCAAGAAATGAGGGCTTGTAGCCCCTTGACAGTTCCAGGTAATTATTTTCATAGATAATAAATAACTGAAAATAAAAAGCAATAAAATTACATAGAAACAAACTGATTAGCAAATCAGTTAATATTGCCTAGCAATAGGAGGCCATCTGAGTGTTGCAACACCTCGTTATCCAATAATGCAAGAGTAGTAGAAGTTCAGCGAGCTTGTTACCAATACCCCCATCCCTTCCCTTAACAAGTGCAGGTGCATGTAGGTTTAGAGGATCATCAAATTTTCCATGGGCTAGGTGAGCGGGATTCAAATCAACTACCACTTCCTTGCTGAAATTAGCCCCATGATACACAACCATGTTAGTTGGTTCTTTAACCCCTGCTTTACTTATGACAACTGCGTGAGAACAAGCATTGGTAGCCTAGTGACTATTCTTTTCAAATCCCATACGGAATAGCTTCCTTCTCCTTCGATACAATTATAGCTGGTTAAACAAAATCTTGGTTCTCTTTATTAGAGAATACAACATTGACCTAAGCTATTGTGGATTGGTCAATAAACCTGCCATGTCCCTTTCCTCTAGAAGAATGGCCTCCCTTATTGGTACGCATAAGGTCTTGCACTAGAGTAGCTTGAGGTATAGATTCACCTATTTGCAAATCACCCCTTTGCTCCTCAAGAATTTCCACCTCTGTAGCAAAAACCTCCTTTTCCTCCTTATATGCTAACACAACAAATCTTGAAGTTGTAAAGTTAGCATCTCTGCTAGTTAAGTTACCCACATTAGGTCTAGTTTTACCAAGAACAGTTCAAGTCTTCAATTCCCACTATTGAGCAGTCACTCTGCAGCATCTCGGTTTCTTAGCAAGCATCCAAGAGCAGAATTTATCAACCACCTTTGGATTTGATTCCTTGGCAGGTCCTACTTTGTCCTATGCACCAGTAGGTTCCTCTCCATTAGAATTTAATTGGCATGTTTCTTTACGGTGACCATACTTACCACAACTAAAACACACTAGATGGATTCCCTCATACTCGATCCTTTTAATTTGGCGCCTGAAATGGTATTTTGCTAAAAAAGGTTTTGTTAGGTCCAATTCCACACAAATTCTAGCAAACTTCCCCCTGGAAACTAGACTAGTGGTTGTATCAATTCGAACTGGTCTCCCCACCTTCCCACCTATACTCCATAAGAAACGTTCATCATAATATTCAATAGGAAGATTTGGGAACCTTATCCATACTAAAACTTTACTAATAGCCACTTGGTGAGGATCAAAATTGGGATACCACTAGCAGACTATCAAGTAATGATCAAAGATCACCCATGGACCCCCAAACAAGGCTTGTTCGAAATCATCTGATGATTCAAAATGGACAAGGAAATAATCATTCTCTAAGTCCATTACCGTGAACTTGTCTTTTGGATTCTATAAAAGGGTCAGTTTACGAACTAGAAAATTGTAACCAATTTTCTTTCCCAACAAATGCACAAAAATCGACTATTTCAAAGTCATGCGCGTTTCATTTTAGTGCTTTTGCCTGTTTTTCAGTCATCATAGCATTTACTGTGCAAAAATGGGACCCACTTACACTGAGCAAAAGTCCACGTCATTGTCCACTTGTTATCCTAAACTTAAAATGACATAAATAACCTTCAATACCCTAGCAACATGGAAAAAATTACCCTTATGATATTTTGAAGCTTCATTTGAACTTTTGCACAATTAAAAATTTGTGAAGTTTGCTTTCAAACTCTTGTTGTTCAAATTTGGATTTAGGTTTGCAAAAATCATCTGAAATCATATTAGGATTTGATTCGAAAGGAAATTAATTAGTAAAACAATGAGTCTTCCATTAGATTTTGAAAGTTTTTGGGTTTAGGATTCATAGAGTATTCAAGGAATTGAACTAATATGGCTTCGACTGTGACTCATTCCAGTGGCATAAAGGTATGGGTTTTTTTTTTTTTTTTCTCTTAATTCATCAAAAGGTAATGCGACTCTTAATTGGTTTAACTTTGACAGCCATGTGAACTTGTGAACCTAATTACAGCAATAATAATTATAAGTTTTATTTATATTGTACAGACATAAAATTAGTTGAATTTATGTTCTTTTTTTTTACCTGCTCAAATGTTGTGGGAGCATATTGAAGGACAGTAAATGTTTAACAAATTTTGGTCCATTACTTGAAAAAAAAGTACTCAATTTCAAATTTGCTTCATTTTTCTTCATTAAATTTTGCGATATCCCTTTAGTAGCAGCTTAATACATTCATTTATTAGAAGTAGCAGTATCAAGTTCTCATTAAATTTTAATGCATTTTGCTACAATTTTAGTAGCAGTAGCAGCTTCAGTGGCAGCTACTAATTTTACACACTTGTTGCAATCGAAGCCAATTTACTCTAATTCCTTGAATACTCTATGAACCCTAAATCCAAAAACTTTCAAAATCGAATGGAGGACTTGTTGTTTTACTAATTAATTTCCTTTCGAATCAAATCCTAATATGATTTCAGATGATTTTTGCAAACCTAAACCCAAATTTGAACAAGAGTTTGAAAGCAAACTTCACAAATTTTTAATGGTGCAAAAGTTCAAATGAAGCTTCAAAATATCATAAGGGTAATTTTGTCCATGTTGCTAGGGTATTGAAGGTTATTTATATCATTTTAAGTTTAGGTAATATGTGGAGAATGACGTGGATGATTGCTTAATGTAAGTGGGTCTTGTTTTTGCATGGTTATCACTTCGATAACTAGAAAATGGACAAAAACACTGAAATGAAACGATTTTTTATAATTCAACAACATATCGGAACAAAACAAAAAATAAATAAAGAAATAATCCAGATACGAACGGTGCAACTTTTCCATATTCATGGCTAGTACTGTTATGATGAATATAATGTTATGATATAAAATACTGCACATGGTGAACTAGTGAACGCCATGAAAAGTTGGAAAAAGGGTTTGACGAGTGCAATTATAACCGTTCATGTAGGGGAATAAACATAGGAGAGGATTTTTGCTTTGAAATTGGATGGCTAAGACTTAGGATTGCTCATTAATTAAGCACTACTGTCAAATTCCATGTAAACAACTTTGTTTTAGTAGGGTATATATTGCTCTCCACCCTCGAATTAATGGTGCTTTTTTCTTTTCTTCTTTTTTTTTAAAAAAAAAATTAGATAGATAATTTCCATTTCCATCTAAAGCAACATTCGCTATTTACAACAAAAGTATGTTATGTTTAATAAAAAATAAATCAATAAATAAAAACTAAAGAAACTATTGAAAAACAATGCCTTTCACTATTCTATTTACAATAAAGCTCCAGACACGTTTTTCGGTCTTTATTCTATCGACAATCCTCTTTTTAAGTAGGTCTAGAACTTAATTTTCATAACTTCTTTATTTTTAATCAGTTTTGAAGATTTTCAATAGAAGCGATATAAATTGGAAAATGCTAGCCCATAAAACAAAGTAAGAATAATCAGTTGAAACACAAAAAATAGAGATGTCGAGCTAAACCAGGGAAGAAAGCCATGCAAACACTTGAAAAATGGAATAATTCCAAACCCCACAAGTAACATATTTAATAGGAGAAACGGGAAAATACACTAAAATATTATGTGATTTCACGCTTATTTTAAATGAGAATTATAATTTTTTTATAACATTTTAGTACATCGAATTTAACGTCGTTTGACACATTAGTGTCAATCTACCTAACGCCGTCAAAATTACTAACGTAAAAATTAAAAATATTTTTTTTCTACGTGGTGCCCACGTGTCATATAACATAAAAATTGAAAAGGAAAAAATATACGTATCATATAACATAAAAATTGAAAAGGGAAAAATATACTAAAATACCCTGTGGTTTCACGCTTATTTTAAATAAGGGTTGTGATTTTTTTTTCGTGGGTTGTGATTTTTTTTTTGTGATACTTTAGTACCATGAACTTAACGTCATTTGACACATTAGTGCCAATTTATCTAACGTTGTCAAAATTACTGATGTGAAAATTAAAAAATATTTTTTCCTATGTGACGTCCACATGTCATATAACATAAAAATTGAAAAAAAAAAAAAAGTAGCGTTTTAGCAAACGTTTATGAGAAGAAAAAAAAAATACAGCATTTTTAGTTTTTCCAATCCCAAAACGTCAAAATCCCTATCCGTTTTAACTTTTTCTTATTTGCGAATCTTTTTTAATATTTTCACCTTAAATTGCTAGCTAAAACCCAAAATTCCTAAAGAAAAATAACATCAAAATCATCTAATTGATGTGTCAAACGACGTTAAGTTTGTACTAAAATATCACCCAAAAAAAAAATCACAAGCCCCATTTAAAATAAGCATGAAACCACATGATATTTTAGTGTATTTTTTCCTTTTCAATTTTTATGTTATATGACACGTGAGTGTCACATAAGAAAAAATAATATTTTTAATTTTCACGTCATCAATTTTGACGGCATTAGATAAATTAGCATTAATGTGTCAAAAAGCGTTAAGTTCAAGGTATTAAAGTATTACGAAAAAAAACTAGAGCTCTCATTTAAAATAAACATCAAATATTTTAATATAGTTTTTCCTATTTAATAAATAGCAAAAACCATAGCCTTAATGCGTGTTTTGCTTATGAAAAAAAAATCAAAATATGTATGGGTTTTGAACTTTTGGTGGTCATTATTGGGAGTTCCATATCCCATCATCATCAGAAGGAAAATACAAGCAAGGGGAAGAGTTAAAAAAAAAAAAAAAAAAAAAAAAAGAGAGAGAGAGAGAGAGAGAAAGAGAGAGGAGTATCATAAACCTTTTTAAACAAGAGTATTATAGTCTGTTCAACAAATAAAAAAGAAATGGAAGTGCCATGAATCTTTTTAGGAATATCCACACCCTAAATATAAAAAATGTTAATAAAGAAATTAATAAATAATTTATCTATATTATTTAAAAATTGCTAACAAGTATTCTCGTAGATGATAGTCAACTCATCTCATAGTTACCATTGCACATTAAATCAAATCCAGTAGAATCCATCCATGCATGTTTCTGCTTCCTTACACTAAAAATCCCCAATTTGAAAGAGAAGCCAATGAAGCTTTAGTACGGTGGTAAGACTAAAGTTAAAATCCCAAAAGATATTGTCTGATTGATGCTCTTGTAAGTATATAATAACGAAAAATTCTTATTTATACTATATGTATAAACTTATCTTATATATTAAATCAATTAGTGATGAGATATTTTAATTAATATAATTCTTTTGTCTATATTTTATCAAAGTGAAAAAACACCGATATTTTTTTTTTCTCTACATATTTTTATCTTATTAGATTGGTGTATGTACTCGGTGTGAACAAGAATTTTCCATATAATAACTTTGTTAAAGAAAAAAAAAAAGGAGAAGATTGTAGGATATTTGTGCAATTTGGAATGGCTCCACCTTCACCACTAGTTGCACATCTATCTACCTACCTGACTACCTCAATATCTCAATTCACCTAGCTTGTAGCTTCCACAGCTATTTGTTTTTCCTGCTATTCTCGTCTTTATATTCATGGATATTCAAAATCCCAGGCTTACATTTCTTGTATTAGTAATGATCAGACTTCACAACTGATAATCCTTCAGCAATATCTCCCTAGAAATAGACTTGTGGAAGCTACCAGTGTAAATTTCTACCCTATTTTCTTTCTACTAGCAAAATATGTATAATAAAGACTGAGAAACAATGATTGATTGTGCTTCATTGGGTGTTACATGCAAAATATTTGCACTATTGCATGGAGTTCAATCCATGATTATAACATATGAACTGAAAAAAAAAAAAAAAAAAAAAAAAAAATCAAGGGTTTATATCCAAAGGGTAACCTATTAATTTATTGTAGCTGTCAACAATAAAGTATGATATACGAAAAAATTTGACAGGGTTTACAAGATAAATCAAGCTTATTAACTATTTGACAGAAAACTTGACAGTGCAACAACATCAAAGACTGGTAGTTTTCTTTTCATTTCAAACTATTTGACAGAAAAAACTTCCCAAGTGTTTTTATTACAATTCTATGTGGTAATAGCCTTTATACAATGTACTGATGGATTCAAGATTCAACATCCATGATCAACTAAAGTACACAAACCATAAGGTATACACACACGTGTGCATTAATTAAATCCCATTTCAACACTTTCATCCAAAGCAGCTCATTGCTAGTGAAACATGCAGTGTCCTATAACAAGGAAAAAAATTGCATTTTGTTTACCAAAAGAATATTCTCTCGTGCTTAATTCTTCTTTTCAATTACTTGTGGGGAAATTCTCATATCTTTTTTGACTGAAATAAGCCTATCCTCTATAAAGATTGAGATGAGTCGATGTCCATCGATCGTGTGAAAAAGGTGACAATTATCAAATACATTCCCATCCAACATTCAGAAAAGATAGAAATGGCGAATTTATATTTCAATTGTAGAAAAGGACATGGACTAAGGAATACAGAGTGAACAAACAATAAAAATTAGAATAGATACATAACAATATTTAAAAGATTAAAAATAAAGAGGAACCACAATTCCAAGAAAGCTCACCTGTGTGGTTGTTCCAGAAATCAAAACAACTAGCAGGACTGAAATTTCAGACTTCTGAAAGAATTCCATGTCAAATATAGCATGTTTTCACCCTTTCGTTTTATGCCTTAGCTTCAATGAGGAGGATCACAACCCATAAAAGCATTGGACCACCACTACATAATCTCCTTGCCGACTGGATCAACAGAGAAATGAATCGGAAGTGTTCTCTTGACAATCAGCTCGAATTTTTCCCTCCATGTCTGCTTTTTCAGATAATTCAGACTATTTACAGTTAATCACTTCATTAAAATGCATGTACAACATGGATTAAAATGCATGTACAACATGGAGCAGAATTGCGAGAAGATTTTAGTGATGAAAAAAGAAACATCAATTGTTAATTATTTTGAACTTTTTTGACCTTTGGAAGTTCTAGATTTATCTTGTCCCCTAATCTATTTACACTATCAAATAAATATTAGCTCTCCAGTCAAATTTGAGTAAAAAAATAAAAAAGCTACTTACGAACTTGACCTATAAAGTCAAAATAGCATGAATTGAAAGTAGAAATATAAGAGACATAAAACAATACGAGTGAAAATTCACAGCTGGTCTAATATTCAAGATAGGGACACAAGCTTCCTTGAGATAATTCAATGATAGAAAAAAAAAATCATATTTCTAATAAAAAGTTTTCGAACATGTTCAAGACTGGAAAATGACCAAAGTATGGAAACAGGTAAGAACAAGCCTGTAGTCAAGCCAGATGAAATGAATATAGATATTTGGAAAGGTTATCAAAAGAAAAAGCCACACCCATTGATTTGATTGGGCTTCTTACATCTTTGTATTCCTTGCTGCCCACAAACATCTCAAATGCCTCCGCTGCAAAAAAAAAATCCAACAAATAGCAATAAAAGAAGAGAAATAATAATAATTAATTGGATACTTACTTTCCGAAGTACCAAAAAAAATAATCAGATATTAGAGAATTTAAAAGGAAACCAACATGTCCGAAATCTTGTCACCAACCCATGGGTATAATCCTGACTGCTGAGATTAAAATTGGAACCTGATCATCACATGCAAACAAGAGATGACATTTATGTTGTATGATGAGGAAGGATTACTTGCTCAGATCCAAGCAACAAGTGTTAATTGTAATTAAACAATACAAAGATAATCCAAAGTTGGATCCAAGGTCCAATTGGTTTCCCAATTAGCCAATTAAATGAATGGTCAGGAAGGATGACAAGACAACATGCTAATCGGTGACTTGAAAAATCATAATATGCATGTGTTTCAAAGTTCAAACGTACCATGTGTAGATTGCACAATTAAGGATGGAAATTCTTTTGTCAACTTCTCGAGCGATGCCAATGCATCTTTTACAGGTGCACCAAATGCACTATCATCAAATGCCATAAGATGCACAAACTCCACACCATAATTGAACTCCTGTCACCAGAAATTACTTCAACTTCATGTCAGATATTGCCAGCATAACCCAGAAATCAGACAAATGATTTTGCAACATCAGAAGTAAATAAAAGGGGAAAACTCTAAATATCAATGCCTTCTGCATAGGATGAAAATTAGAACTTAAAGTTCTAAAGGTGAAGAGAATACATACATACACACACATTGACAAAAGGAGGGGCCTGGGAGGGGCTCAACCTTTCAAATTTTCATAGTGCAAATTTTGTTAAAATTTGACCATGTATTGAGCTTAGCCCCCCTTTTATTAGATCAAAAAATTCCCCAAATATATTAATTAAGCTTTTTAATTATAGTTTTACTCATGAATTTTTCCTTTTAAGTGACAATGAAATTTAACGTTTAGTTCAATGATCCATTATATTAAATTAAAGTGGTCCAATTTAATGATCTATAGTTTTGAATAATTTGTTTCAAACAAGATAAATTTGTCTTAAAATAAAAATTCATTAAGAAAACAATTCCACTTAATGATTATTTATAAATCATGGTTTACCACCCTCCACATAGCTGATACACTCTGTATTTTCTTAATGAATTTCTTGATTATAAATTCACAAGCATAAATATGGATAAGTGAATTTAACTTAACAAATAATCAAATAAAATTTAATTTATATATTAAATAGTACAATTTGTATAAAAAAATTAAAAAATTACAATAAATAATAAACCTGAGTAAAGCACAATCTAAGTTGGAATATTTAAATTGATATTTTACATATAAATATTGTTATATTTTGATATTTTACTATATTTTTAATCATACACTTAAATATATAGAAGTTAACCTAGATATATATAGCATATTAATGCAAATTGTGATATAAAAAGTTTGGCCCCCTTGAAAATAATTTTTGGCTTCATCACACACACACACACACATATATAAATATATATCTATATATATATAGATATATAGATATAGTTCCCTTACCAGATATAGTAATTTTTCAGCATTTACATGGATGGAATTGATTTGATTGATATGTAAGTGTCATCCCTATATGCAAAGACAAGTGACCGAGGAACCCAAAAGATTTTTTATTTCATTCAAAGAAGTCTCGCAACATTTCATAAAAACTTAAAAGAATATATTAAGTTTATGACTTCTAACCTCCCCTTTACGAAATATAGGAAGAATATCATCTTCTACTTCAGATTCATAATCTACATTAATTAATCCCTGCAAATATGCAGCAACCTTGAGTCAAATAAGCAGAGCATCTGAGCAAAAAAAAAAGTTCCAATGTTACATGATCAGAATTGAAAGGAATTAAAAATTTTGAGTACTATAGTTTTGGTGTTTACATGTTAGGGCATACATGGCAGTAAGGCATTACATGCTCCTTGAGAACTTTCAAATAGAAAGGATTCTCATAAAACTTCTCAACATCTTCCTTTCTTTGGAAACGCATGAAAACAGCATGAGTATAATTTTCTACAGCGTCATTGGCGATGCGTCCTACAAAAGGAAATAAGATATCTACATGATTATTTAATGTAAGATGGTTCAAAATGTATATATATGTGCATGTCTAAGCCACAAAACTGGCTGCTGAATTCTGGACTCATACAACAGAGGTATATGAAATTGGTAGGTATGGGCTTGACCTAGAGTTCCTTTTTAAGAAAAGGAAGGCAAATGAACAATCATATTCATCTTCTACTAGTTTAAACACAGATTGTTAAATGCATCATCAGCTTACTACATGAAATCAAGGATAGGAAACAGTCTGAAAATTGATTTTTTCAATTTAGCAGCTAATGCCAGGCTCAAGTAGAAAGGAGTCCAAATTACAGGAAACAATCATAGTTAAATACAAAAGTAATTGGCTAGTCAAAATGAAACTCACCCAAAGATATTGCTACAATTCCACGCATTTGATATTGGGAAGTGTACAAGTAATCTAGCATGTCATTCTCATCATCTTCAGACAAATTTTGCTTTGCTTTGAGCAGACATATGTGTTCCACAACTTTTCTGTGTGAGCACAAAACAACAAATTCCACTTTCCAGAATTAAATGAATATGCATTTGATTGCATAGCCATACTCAAATAAGAGCTAATATAACTTACATATACACACAATTCCAGATCAGAGAAACCTATATAATGAAAGAGAGAAAAAAAAAAAAAAAAAAAAACTTTCAGGGGTTAAGATTAAGGAGGAGAGCAATTAAAAGAAAAGAAAGTTGGTTGTATGGACATCAATGTTGCCAGGAATTCTCAAGACACTAAGCTGTGTCAGTCCCATCAGTTATCCTAAACATGTTCTCTGGACAATTCAACATGTATGTGCTATAATGAATTGACATATTAAAGGAAACAGAATGTCTATAAACATAGAGAAGGAAGAAAATTATTATAGATGATATGTATATGGAAAAGAAATGCTTAGGGATAAATGCATGAATTGTCTATTCTGAATTAATCTAGGCATATATCCAAATATGTGAAATAAAAGCAAATAAATTTGACATTTGTTCCTCTTCTTCTTCTTCTTCTTCTTCTTCTTCTTTTTAGAAAGCATTCAATACACCAGTTTCCTTTAAATTTATAGAGACTATATCATCATATCCAATGAATTACTTATGCAACATAAGGCACTCAAAAAAAAAAAAATAACATGATGAAGAATTTGGAAAGTGGCTGGTTATGTTAGTTCCATCATATAATGAATATTAGATTCTTATTTATCTTTGGATGATAATAATTGATAACTGGGAAGATTAAATGCATCCCTTCATTAAGGGTATGTAAAATTCAAAATCATGAAGAGCTTTGTAATGATTCATATCAACTCTGATAATGAATCAAGAACCACAAATGAAGAAAACTCAATAAACGTGCTTTATTTTGCCTTGTGCTATTATATTTAATTTATATATATATACATATAATTACCAAAATGAAGCGTAAATTCAAGTCAGTAGAAAAAAATCAAAACTTAAAACTGTCACTGTTAACTTAGCATGACAATGAGTCACTGAAAGCTTAAGCACCCTGCAAGTACAAGAAACTTAAAATTAACCTCCTCAACTTCTCACTTTCTAACTACTTCAATATGGATAGTGTTGCTCACTCCTACACAAATACTAGACAAGTTCATCACCAATTACTTGACTAGACACAATAGCAAAGAACAAAAAGTATGCAGTTCCCAAACTACAAATTTTCACGTAGATTATCAAAATTTCACCAACAATTATGCAAACATTATAATAGTTGAAACTAGGTATTTAAATTAACAATTTACACTTGAATTCGCCTATTTCTCATTTATCCATAAAAAATAAACTAAATCTGAACCTTTTTTTCTCCACATTGAGACTTGAACTCTCAACATTGGAAGCTGAAATCGTCATTCCCCGATTCCTCCCCATCGAGAAACGCAGGTTCATTCCGCCATCCAATCTTGAAGCTGTAAAGCAAAATTTGAACCCTTCGAACCAAATTACAATTTTCTTACAAAAATTCAATAAAAATCAGATTCTTACGCCAAAGTGAGACTCACCGTTAAAAGCGACACGGCGGCACAAAAGTAGAGCATTTTGGCGGTGATAATGCGTATGGAAATTGGGAAAGGAGGGGATCGATGTAAGGGCTTGAAGGAGCATTGTTTATGCGGCAAGTGCCCAGTGATTGTTGATTCTTTTTTTATTACTCTCATAAGGGGAGGATTTGGAATTTAGAGAATTGTGGTGGTTAATTGATTTCCAGATTGAGAGAGCAAAATGAATATGGATGGATAAGGAAAAATAACGTCTCTCTAATTAAAATTGGCGCTTTGCTTTATTTGTAATTACAAACTTACCCCTCTTGTTTTTTAAGAGGAGGGGCAATTATAATTTTTTTTTAGGATGAATTATTATTTAGTCCTTATAATTTGATTGAATACACTAATCAGGACTCATATTTTCAAAAATTAATTATTTACTCTCTTTATTATTCAATTGTATAACAACTTAGTCTTTCACCTATAATCGAGTCCTTTTATCATTAGGTATTGTTTGGTATGGAGTAAATAAAGTAAGGAAGTATAACTTATTGAGAAGTAAAAAAAATTGGTTTGTTTGATAGTCTGGGAAGTAAGGATCTCCACTTCTTGAGTTTGGAGAAAATAACTTCCTTAAGGAAACTAGGTAAGTTGGATTTTTTTAATTGAGATAAGTGTCAATTGACACATCTACCCTCCATTAAATGGGATTAGGTATTATTGTCTTTTACATTATTAATTTCTAAAAATGACAACATAAAGTCAAATAAAAAAAGTTTAATTTCCAAGAAGTTACATACAAATTAAACACACAATTACTGATACTTTCTGAGAAGTTTATTTCCTGAGAAGTATACTTCTTATGAAATAGGTTTTGTGATACGAAACGATACCTTAATCAATAAATTTTTAAAATAAAAGATGAAAAAAAAAGTCAAAAAATCTAAAAATTTATGACTGAAGTACCATTTGCTTCAAGAAATTTAATCTTTAAAGGCATAATGTTACGAGGTTATGTTAACGCAACGGATAACTAGTGCGACACTTAGCTATTCTTTGTGTGGAAAGATGCTAAGTAAGCCTTAAGTAAAAGCTAGGAGCAATTGGAACACAAGTGGAGGTTGAGAAAGCTTTGAAGTGTTTACAAGAGAGCTTTGATATGTATGATTTCTCAAGTGTGTTTACAAAAGAGAGGGGATGGCCTATTTATAGTTGATGGCTCCCCAAAGTGTGACTATAAATTATTTACATGAGATATCTAGAATTTTCTAGATAAATATATATTCTAGATCTTCCTAGAAATGTAGCCCATGAAGTCCCTAGGAAGTTTCTTGGTAGGCCAACCAGCTTGCAATAGGCTGTGGAAGTTTCCGGAGAAGTCTAGCAGCTTCTTGCGCCAACCAAGGTTCAATAGGCCTAGAAACTTCTTGCAGGCGCGTTGGGCCTGCTGGTCTGCATGCTAGCATGCTTGGCTACTAGGAATTCTGCCCAACCGAGGTTATCCTGCCTACTTTCCTCGCCAATCAGCCTGCCAATTCGTCAAGTCTATGCTCCTTGGCAGATTTTCATGCCCCCAGGCTATCTCGCTCACCAAGGCAAATTACCTTGGGCCAATTTCCAGCAAATCAGCCAACAAAATTTTGGGCAGGGCGTAACACCCTCCCCTACTCAATCTCGCGACGTCCTCGTTGCGCCTTCTTTCTTATAACGTTTAATGTGGTCAGCAAATTGCCAAAGAAGGTCTTCACGTTCCCAACTAACATCGCCATCTAGAAGATTTTTCCATTTCACCGAATACTCGGTGTAGTTAGGAACTCCCCTTTTTCAAATCACACGATCCACAAGGATGTTTTTCACTTCTTTGTCGAATTCGGTGACTACCGCTGTTGGGGCACGCTTGGACTCGCCTCTGCTGGATCTTCCTCATCTTTGAAGTAAGGCTTTAGAAGACTTACGTGGAAGATAGGATGGATGTTAAGCTTTGGAGTGAGTTATACCTAGTAGGTAGCTTTTCCAACTCACCTTGTGACAGGAAATGGGCCTTCATACCTCCTTATCAACCCTTTTATGCACTTTGTACAGGGATTTAAATTGGTTAGGCAGGAGCTTGATTATCACCAAGTCACCTTCGGAATACTCCTTTAGATGCCTCTTAGTGTCAACCCATTTCTTCATCTTACGAGCAACTTTGTCAAGGCATGCTCGTGTGATGTCTACCTCCTCATGCCATGTCCTTGCGAGTTTGTAAGCTGATGGATTCACCCCTCCATAGGTAGAGGCTATGGCATTAGGTGTCATAGGCTGTTGTCCCATCATAATTTCAAAGGGACTCTTGCCTGTTGACTCACTTCGTTGGAGGTTGTAAGAAAATTAGGCTATGTCAAGCAACTTTGCCCAATCTCGCTAATGGGCATTAACATAGTGCTTTAGGTACAGCTCCAACAAAGCATTTATTCGCACTGTCTGACCATCACTTTGGGGATGGAAGCTTGTGGAGAAGTTCAAATCTGTCCCTAATAGCTTAAATAGCTCTCACCAAAATTTGCCCCTGAAACGAGGGTCCCTATCGCTGATTATGTTTCGAGGAACACCCCACAACTACACTATGTGTTTGAAGAATATGCGAGCTGCATCATCAACTTTGCAATCGGCAGGGGTGGCATATTTACTAAATCGATCAACTACCACCATAATGCTCTCGCATCCATCAAACTTAGGCAATGCTACGATGAAATCCATCGAAACACTTTTCCATGGTCTTTCGACTATAGGCAGGAGCTCTAGCAAGCCTGCCGGGTGTTGATGCTCTACCTTGTCTTGTTGAAAAACAAGACAGGTTCGCACGTAGGCCTCGACATCATCTTGCATGTGCGGCTAATAATAGCTATTTTGTATGAGGGCCAATGTGCGTGCCATACCTGGGTGTCCAGCCCACATGGAGTCATGGCATTCCTTAAGAATTTCTTTGCGTAGACTTCCCCATTTTGGCACGAACATCCTATTGCCAATGGTGTGAAGGACGCCATCATCCAGCCAGAATCGTCGCGCATTTCCTTCGTTGGTCAATTTTACCAAGTCCTTGGCCAAAGGGTCATGTTGCATGCCTTCCTTAATGCGGTTAAGGAGATCACTTCGAGGCATGCTCACTTTAATGGCAATAAGCTTCGCTTTCCTGCTAAGCGCGTCAGCCACTACGTTGGCTTTGCCTGGCTTATACTCCAGCTTATAGTCAAATTCGGTAAGAAAGTCTTGCCAACGAGCTTGCTTAGGTGTGAGCTTCTTTTGCGTCTGAAAGTAGCTTGTGGTAACATTGTCTGTCTTAATGACAAACTTGCTGCCAAGCAAGTAATGCCTCCAAGTATGCAAGTAATGAATTATGGCAGTCATCTCCTTTTCTTTGAACAGTATACCATTGCTCGGTATCATTAAGCTTTCGACTTTCATATGTGATAGGATGACCGTCCTGCATTAATACGCCTCCAATGGAAAAATATGAGGCATCAATGTGTACCTTAAACGACTTGGAGTGGTCAGGTAGCACCATGACGGGTTCTTGAGAGATTGCTCGCTTCAATTTCTTGAAGGCATCTTGGCACTCTTGCGACCAATGCCAAGCATGATCTTTCTTGAGCAACTCAGTTAATGGTGTAGCTATGGCAGAATACCCCTTGATGAATCGATGATAGTAGTCACCAGCCTAAGAAATGATCTTAATTCTGGAACTTTGGTGGGAGGCTGCCACTCTTGAATAGCTTGCATCTTTGTCGTGTCCATCATGAGATTGTCGTCCTTGATTTTATGACCAAGGAACTCCACCTCTTACTGAGCAAAAGAACATTTTCCAACTTGATGTACAGCTCATTATTGCAGAGGACTTGGAAAACTTGCTTGAGATGTTGCACATGCTCCTCCAAGGTTGTGCTATACACCACGATGTCATCCAGGTAAACCACCACGAACTTATCAAGGAAAGGGTGGAACAACTTATTCATGAGTGTGCAAAAGGTAGTAGGTGCATTGGTGAAACCAAATGACATGACTAGAAATTCGAAGGCTCCATATCGCGTCACACAGGCCGTCTTTGGCTCATCTTCAGTTGCTATACAAACTTGGTAGTAACCATATCGCAAGTCAAGCTTTGAAAAGTGTCTTGCCTTCCCCAATTGATCAAAGAGATCAGCTATCAAGGGTATTAGGTATTTGTTCTTGATAGTGATCTTGTTCAAGGCTTGATAGTCTATGCACATCCAAAGAGATCCATTCTTCTTCTTTTGAAAGAGGACTGGTTCATCATAAAGGGCTTTAGAAGGCTGGATATAGCCCGAGTCTAGAAGGTCCTAGAGTTGTCTTCTCAACTCCGCAAGTTCTGACGATGTCATGCGATAGGGTGCTATGGCAAGAACTTTGACACCAACTTCCAGTTCAATTTGGTGGTCTACCTCGCGTCATGGTGGGAGATTTTTGTGTAGCTCCACAGGCATGACATCCTTGTATTCATCTAAAACAACCTACACTGATTTCGGCAAGGGCTCATTGGGCACATCCATGTCTTCCCTATCATTGAGTTCCCTTATAGTAGTAACATAACTTGCTCCCGATTTTAGTCCCTGCTTGAATTGCATTGCATAAATCAATTTTGATTTTGATTTCTCAACGCATCTCACCGGGAGTACATGGATTTTACAATTTTCGTCAAGAATTATAAGGGAATTTGAGGCAGGGATGGGAAGGCATGTGCTTGATGGAAGAAAGCTAGACCAAAGACTAGGTTAAAATCATCCATAGAAATAATGGAAAAGTCTAGCTTACCACACCATTTGCAGATTTGGACAGGTACCACTTCAGCGACGCCAATGACTGGCTTGGCATCTGAATTAACAGCCTTGATGGTGCCACTTCCCTTTGTAATTTTAAGGCCTAATCACTTTGCCTCTTTTGGATCAATGAAGTTATGTGTCGCTCCTGTATCTAACAATGAGCTCACAAGTTTGTCGCCTGCCCTTGCTTTGACAAACATCAGCCCCTTCTCCTTAGAAGTGCTTGGGGCAAGAAAATTGGGCAAGGCGCCCAATTGTTAAAGACATCCCATGCCAACTTGGGATTCCTCAGGAGATTGATCTTTTTGAAACTCAACAATAATAGCATTTATAGTCTTTTTGTTGGGGTAGTCTCTTACCCAATTTGGCCCATCACAAATGAAACATGGCTTGGGCGGTTTGGAAGTATCGCGCTTACCTCCTTGGGACTTATCATACTGTCACAGCCCAACTTCGCAATTGTGACGGTCCTAGGGCATGGGTAGGCATAAGGCCACCGAAAACCCGTAGAATCCTTTTATACATATAATTCATATAGCATCATAACAACTAAAACAACTCATCCCAAGATCAGAACCTGAACTCATACACACATACACATCTATCTCATCATATCACATGCTTATACATTCACTTATTCGTAATCTCATAAGCTTATAATTCTCATAAAACAATATATAGAAATCATCTATATAATTGTCATAAAGGCCAAAAGAATAGCTCTCTCTTACACACATGGAGCAACTACAATATCTCAAATACATATAATAAATGGAGAAATTACATTGATCAAATAGGTTCTTTAGGGAGGAAAATACCTGAAGAACCGAGATGATAAACTTCTTAATCTCCTGAAAAATGGAATCACTAATGAGATAAAGCAGTGAGTAAAGAATATAATATCATACTTGTGAGGCTAAGTAGTTCAAGACTAGCTCACAAGGGCTCATACTTGTTAAATGATTTACAATATAGCAAATGAGGCTCATATAACTCGTAATAATCAATAACTCGTGATATACAAGAATAATCATGTATATAGCTCATGAAATAAATCATAACTCATAATAAATGGATATAGAAATTAAGCTCGTAATATTTGGAGCAGAGGCATTTTATTAGCATGCTCACCTCGTAAATAAGAGTAGAGGCTGGATTAGCATACCCTTGCTCGTAATAAGAGTAGAGGTTTAATAACATACTATTGCTCGTAATACATAAAAT
>CATKHJ010501006.1:0-14494 GCA_949750685.1 Vernicia montana
AGGAAGACAATAGAAGAGTGCGAGGAGCCAGCACTAGAGGGTGAGGACAAGTACTGTGCCACATCATTGGAAGCAATGGTAGATTTTAGCACTTTAAAGCTTGGAAAGAATGTTAAAGTTTTGGTAACACAGGTTAATAAAGAGGATGCACAGCATCAGGAATTTAGCATCAATAAGGGAGTGAGGATAGTTGGGACCAAGATAGTAACATGTCATTCCCAAAACTACATTTACCCTGTATTCTACTGCCATGAAACGCATAACACTAGGGCTTACATTGTTCCGTTGGTTGGAGCTGATGAAACCAAGTCAAGGCTATTGCTATATGCCATACCGATACATCAAAGTGGAATCCGATGCATTTGGCTTTCCAAGTTCTCAAGGTTAAGCCTGGAACTGTTCCTATTTGTCACTTCCTACCAGCAGACCACATTGTCTGGGTTGCTAATTAGGTAATGATATCTAAAAACTACATATCCAAAGGAGCTACAAGACAATCACATATCACCTTATTCTGATTTCTAGTTATCAGTGTATGCATGCACACAATGTCGCTTTGTTTTCCTTGTGTATTTCCTGTGTTATGGATGTAAATGAAAAATACATACCTACTAAGCCAAACTATGCTCTATTGGCTTAATTTCCATATATCAGTGTTTCAGTAGAAATAGTATGGCCCTTAGTGGAAGCTGAATTCATAAAATGATAAGCAAGAAAATTTACACAAAACAACCAGCCTACAAATACTAAAATGATAAGAAAATGGTTAATAATCCAGCATGCGAGTCAGGCAATTTAAATAGTTCACTAGAATTTGAATAGTGAAAATTCAGATGGTAACTAAAAATAATAGCAGCATCAGAAAGGAAAAGGAACTTAACAAGTCCTGTAGAAATAATAATCTACCAGACTGAAGATTCGTATGCCCCAAATGAACCAATTCCACAAACTCCATGAGTGTGCAACAAGAAGCAGAGAAATGCAGTTACTATGAACTCGTCTGTTATCATTTTTTATTTTTTAAAAATAAAAACAAAATATTAAAAATCAGAATTTTTTATTTTTTATTTTCAAAATATTTTTAGATAAAAATAAAAAAAAAATAAAAAACAATAATTTTTTAAAAATATTTTCTAATACTTATTTTTTTAAAATTTAAAAAAAAAAAAACCGCAGTAATATCAAACAACCCTTACATTATTCATTAACGATAAGCATCAATCCGACATAGACCCACTCAAGGCAAACTAGGGCGTCACTACCAATTCATGGTCCAAATGGAACAACCAAAAGCAATTAACATTTAACAGCTTTTATATTTTAACTCTGCAACCCACTCAGGAGGTTTTCACTATCAATAGATCATCAAGCTAGCTATAAACAGCATTTATGTTATAAATTAACAGCCCAAACAAGATATTTTACTACACAAGGATTATAATGCCATCCACATGTTACAAAAATAAGCCAAAGAGTAGAGGCATATAAATCAGGTTTCTTTTAACTCAAGTCAGAACAGTGACTGACTTTATACAGTAGTAACAATAGTGAAACAAACAAGGCTCATCCTCCAACCAGCCACCCACCCCACCCCAAAAGGCATTATTTCTCTGTAACCAGGCGTAGTTACAATGCAGTCAAACCATCAATGGAGAATCTCTCAAGTCAACTGCCAGCCAAAATTCACATCTTGTAAGTTGATTGTGCCTATCAGCACTCAAAGCCTTAAATCAATTACCATATGAGGATACCAAAACATTGTGTTCATTCAGACGCCTCTGAAATTGAGCCAAGCGAGTCTGCAGTTGTAGAATTGCTGCAGCCTTCTGTGAAAGAATTGCATTTAACTTAGAAATATAATCATCCAACTGATTGCCTGGTTGATCAGCTTCAACTAGCAAGTTCATCTCCTGCACGAATCATTACAATCATACCAGAACTAAAAAATAGCGGACAAATCTAAAAAACTGAAATGAGATTGTCACTAACCTCCCTAACAATGTCTATTGTATCCTCCACTTGTTTACGGTGGGCAGATACAAGATCTTCTTCTTCCTAAAGAAATCATACAAAATTTAATGGGTACTTGAATAAACTCTCAGAAAACCAAATAGATGATATCTGGAATGCAATTACCTTCAAAAGGGCATAAAGATCATCATCTGAATGATAATTGTTTGCCATAAAGTCCGAAACATTTCTCCATTTCATTGGAGCATCAGTTTTTTGCCTATCCTCCAAAGCTGAAATTTCATAGGTTTCTACTTTTTTATTATTTACCCGTGATGCTTTTTCTTGTTCATAAGCGTCCTTAGTGTAATTGAAATCATCATCAGCCACACTGTTTTGACCACCTATCTGGCTTTTGTAATAATCTGAATATACAGATGCAGCCAAATGTCCCTCTGCCCTGCCACTTGGAACACAATCCACATTATTAAGAGGTGGAGATGTTTCTCTTTCAATCGGTTTTGCCCATCCAAATCTGTTCTTTCCATTGGGAACATCAGTTATGTTATCATCAAAAGTTGCTGAAGTCAAAGGCAGTGCAGTTGATTCTCTAAGGTTTGAAGAAGACAGTGGATCCCGTTTGGAATTGTTCCCCTTAGAAAGACTCTTGACCCTGGAATATAAATATCCATCAGAAATTTTCAAGTAAAATTATTGGTCAATTCCCGGCATCTACTTTTGGTACAAAGCCTCATACCTATCAGCATATCTTAGTGTATTGAGAGTATGTTCACATGATCCTGAGCTCGGTGAAATACACGATATCATGACAGTGCGCGAGTCACCAACAAATGAGTCTCTCAGAACTTCAGTCAGCTTACTCCCTCTGAAGGGAATGTGACCTTGGTCACTGTCCAGAGCTCTGATGCATTCTTTCAAAGCCAGCAAGCTCTTATTAATTTCAGCACCTTCCATTCTGTAAAGATATCAATTATTCATTCTATTAAACCCCAAAGGATTTTGAGACATCAGTATTTAGTGAAGACCACAGTTAAATCCATAGAAAACAGGATTAGATCATTTAGGAAAACCACATGGGTCCACAGCTATCTATATGCAATGTAGTGCAGAAGGTCTGAAGGAAAACCAATAAATATTGAGGATTTCAGAAAAAGAATGTAATCCAATCAAACCCCACCTTGTTTGCTTATCATTATCAGTAGTATCTGCACCACGCTCACTCCCAGCGAGATCTATGAAAGACAGCTTTCCTACAAGGCGGGCTGGCTTTGATTCAGATCCATCGACTGATCTCTTGATGGCAAGCTGAAGTATAGCATGTGATCGGGAGGATTCCTCATTTGCACCAGTTGTACCAGTGCTTCTAGTGGCATTTCCTTTCTCAATGAATTCCCTGATTGCCTCAACATCTGATACTCTGTATTCCTGCAAACCCACAATGCACACTTGCTGTTTCCCATCCTCCCTCATGCAGAGTTTTCTGCAAAAATAGAACTCCATCAGACCAATCACCATAATATTCATGCCAACCCAAAACCTACAAGTAACTTACTTCCGATCATTAAGGAGATCGAAAAGCTTCCCTCCATATATCTCAAAGAAACTGACAGACAATTGAAAGCCTTGGTTCCTGTATGCGTGGTGCATTAGTCTTAATATATCTTGGGAAGCTTTTAGTGGCAGTGGTTGCATGGTAAAAGTCTTTCCACTCCCTGAAAGGAAAGTAAGACCAACCCAAGCTTATTCACAATAATATAACAAGAAAGAATGAGACATGGAAAGCAGACAGAAACCAAGTAAACACTTGAAAAAATAAACTAAGATATAGATTTTCTCTCTCTCCCTACCCCTACAACCCTCCCAAAAAAAATCTATTTTTCTTTTTCTCAATTTTAGCTTTGCTTTTCTAAGAAAGATTAACACAGACTTAATATATAAACTTTGTCCAAGCACCATCACCCCACATGTCGAGGTTTATATTGTAGGCAAACCAAGAAAAATCATTTCAGGCACCTAGCGTAGAGTTCAAATACAAAGTTGTATGGTTCCCATTCCAGCAAAAGTATGAGATTGACTTGGGTAAAATGAACTTAAAAATCAAAGTATGAATAATTGATTATGCCAGTCAGTATCAATGGTAAAGTATCATTGAAATTAAGACCACTTGCCTGTTTGTCCATATGCAAAGCAGGTTGCTTTTGTTCTATGGAAAATTAGAGGAACTACGGGCTCCACAGTCTCAGAGTACACCTACAGGAATGAAAAAGAATCTGATAAATTTCAACTGAATGACATTTGCATTTTGTCCCAAATCTCATCACATACTCACTTCATCATTTGAAACACCTTCATTCAGCACAGCATCAAAAACAAATTCATGTTTCTCGACATATTCTGTTAAGTCAACCTGCATAATACGGTATATTAGATTTTGAGAGAATGGTAGAGAGGGAATGGTCCCAAACTATTTACAGTTCCATATAAAATGTAGATGTTGTAACTTAGAAAATCTTGCAGTAATTAGCCAAAATGTTACAAACCAATGTGATTACAAATTTTAGATAGAAAACTAGAAAAACATTTTTGAACCACTTGAACAATGAAACATTATAGCGTTTCAGTTTCTATGTGCAGAATCAGCTTGCTTTTGTGGTATTATATCAGCGGTAGGGGAATCTGAATCAATATAAGCAATATCATCACATATTTTCCAGAAATATAACAAATTTAAAGGGACATTCATTTTTTGCTTGGTTTCTGGCGAGAGAGAAATTATCACGATGATAAGATATTATTTGCATTTGGTGAATAAGATCCATCCTTCAAGCACTCACTTTGAGTTTGGTTTCATGAACCGTGAGATAATTGGAATTTGGCTCTATGGTAATGATATCTTCCTCTTTCTTTGCTATTTCCTTTTTGTTCAATGGTCTTTTGCGTACCTACATAAAAAAATTACCATTAGCATTTTAATCAATTACAAGAGCCAAAACGCACTTAGTCTTAGCAGAAACACTGAAATGAAAAACAGATTGTACTACATCTTATAAATAAGATAAGGAGAGCCAAAATGAGACATACCACAACTTTGATCTTAGCAACATTGTTGGCTCTTTCTTTGTCTCCTGAGAAACTTTTAAGAAGATTATTCTCAGGCAAACCTCGGGATTTATTTGTCAGCTTGTTGGCTACAAGATAAGGTTCAGAGTCATCAAAACTTTTACCACGAGCAGGCTGATTATGCAAGTATCCCTCATATATGCTAGGAACTGACACCTACCATGGAAATAAAAAATGTCAATATAAAAACAGAAGCCAAAAAGACATAATTATATTATCCTGCACATTTGGTTCTTTCTACTTCTCCAGTGCACATGAGATTTCTCAGTCAAATTACAAGCTACGGGAATAAAATAATTGCCCCAGTGTGCAAGTGCAAGAAAATTTCACTTATACAAGTGGACTGAATGCTGTTGCATACCATTTAGATTGTAATATTTGAAAAGGGCACATATCAAGCAGTATGCATATAAGGAAGTATAGATAACAATGGTTGGTAATAATTTATCATTAATTTGCATAATTCGAATATACAACAAAAATTCATTAGCTTAATTGCGCTTAGCAAAGAAATAAGATATAAAAAGCATCATCAGCGGCTAATAAATGGTCCCGTTGCAACAATAGAAGTGATCGATCACAAGCTTCAGTTTCAGATAAAGGTTACTTGACCGCCATTTTCTTTTCTAGCGTTTTATACAGCGAAATCGTAATTATAAATGTCAATAAAATCCGAAACACAGCCAAAATAATCAAAATGAATGTAACTTCCAAAAACGCCATAATAAATTACCGATTCAGTTGAAATCAGAACCATCATCACCATTAATGCGACTATTCGATTATTTGACTTAGGGGAAAAAAATCAAAATACCTCTGGCAATAGCTCAGTATCAAAAGAATGCAGATCGAGCAAGCCAGGGCTAAGCTCACTCGGCGAAAAGTGATCATCCCCATTCTTTCTCAGACTCGAAGACCGCGAGCACACCGGAGGCGTTGACGGGTCCATTGACATCATGCTCCGGTTCATCCGGGAGCCGTACCCGAAATCCTGCACATCACCATAAATAAATAAAGCCGTTTCAGAAAAATGTGAAGTGACTTCAGATTAGCTATAACTATCAGTACAAAATAACAGATAGAGACCTGAGAAGACGATTGAAGCCATCTGCCACTGTCAATGAAGTTATCGGAATATTGACGCTGGTGGTGTACAGTCGAACTGGATCTCGACATTTGTCTGCCTACCACATTCATCTTCTATTCAAAATATCTCTCTCTATCTGCTCTGCCTCTCTCTCTCTTTCAATGTCTATTTTCAAAATTTCAAAAGAAGACCCTGCCGGCCGTACAGTAACCAAATTATATACACATATAAATGTACAAATGTACGAATAGACAGATAAAATGGACAGAGAAAGAGAGAGAAGGAGAGAGAAGAGCTTCTGAGAGAAGCTCCAATGGAGAAACTAGTAGTTGAGATTTTTTTTAATTTTTTTAAATTTTCCTTTTCTTTTCTTCTTTTTTAAACTGGCAGTACACGAGAGAAATGATGCGTTTGAAACTTTGAAAAGAAACAGCTCTCGAGGAGAGAATAGAGATATACTTTTAAGTCCATTGAGCGCGGCGCGTGTTGTGTACACCTTAACAGAGGAGGAGGAGGACTAGCGAGTGGCGGGACCCAGGTGTTTCTTATTCGAATTGAGTGAAGGAAATGGGCTACGTTTGGCTCTCTCCTTTTGACCTTTACTCGATACGAAAAAGTGAAACTAGCAACACGCTCAAAGGTAAAAGGAATTGAATCACGCGCGCATGGCTTTTCCAGTTGGCTTAATAAAAAGAGTTAAAAAGACTGAAGTGGTCAAAAGGTTAGAAACCAGAGTTTGTTGCTACTCACGTCGTTGAGTGAGTGACCCACTTCAGTGAATCGCGGACTGATGATTTTTAATACGTTATAAATTGTACACCGTTGGATTGTCATCTGCCGCTTTGTTTGGCTATAACATGTTTGCTGCTTTGAAAAAGTACCACATAAACAATTGGCGTGTTATGATGATTGGGTCCATAGAATATGCGTGATTTGTTTTGATTGCATAAGTTCACGTTTCCAGCATAAAAAAAATTTTCATTAGCGAGGGAAAATTGATTTTGAATTTGTTCATTGTTGGTAGGTGGCGCTACTCTATTTTCACGGTATTAAGGAAAATTAACTACCATATTTAAATCACCATCAAAACTCGAAATTTGGTTTAAAATATAATTTTATAACCTTTAAATTTAACATGATTTGAATATTGAAGTCGTTATTAGTTTTCAACGAGTTATAATATCTTTTTGAGAGAAAAACAAATTATAAAATTAAATTAAAGTGTTGCTTTGGTTTGGATACTAATATTCAAAAACAAGTTTTTTTTAGATACTAAGAAACGAAACAACCAAAAAATAATAATAATAATAACAAACTACATAGAGCTCGCTTTAACTTTTTTGATCTATATAATCTCTATCAAATCATACCACAAAATATTACTCATTTTCATTGGAGAAATCTGCAAAATATTGATCCCACAATCATTTTTAAGATATTCGTTCACCAACCAATCTGCAGCTTGATTACTCTCCTTATACACATGGTGAATTTGAACAATCCAATCCCGCTTTATAAAATCACATCACACCCGCACCAAATTTCTGTGAGAATGCGCCATGTCTACCCATTACTAAGCCATTGCATTACTAATAAAGAATTTATCTCAAGAATAATTATGTGAAACCCACTATTCCAAGCTAGTTTAAAACCTTAAAGCACCGCTCATATCTCCGCACCAACAACATCGCAATGTTAATGGTAAAACCAACAAGTCAATTCTCATGATAATTTCGAATCAAACACACCCTCCCTCAGCATAACCCATTGCACCTTTATAACAACCATCTGTATTTAATGTTATCCAATTCAACGGAGGAGGAACCCAGCTGATAAGGCAAGTAGTTTTATGTCTTGTATCTCTTAGAGCTTGATCTTGGCCATTGAAAGCTTTACCAATATCACACACCTGCATATTCAATCAATAAATTTTAAATTCCAACGATTTCTTCTCATTCTTAAATACTTCAGCATTTCGCCATTTTCAAATTCACCAAATAGCTGTGGCAAAAAACTATGGACTATGGATTCCATGCTTTAGGTGAATTTTGGTGTTATTTTTTACTTAACATTTATTTTTTAAAAAAATATTTTTCACTTATTTGAATTATTTTTTTATCAAATTAAATATTATTTTTTTATAATTTTTAATATTAATATAAAAATTTTATATTTCTCAATTGGAAAAAAAAAATATTATATGTATTGATCTATATAAATTTTAATTGAAACCTGTAAAATATAATAAAGTGGAAAATTGATAAATTGACTTTCTTACAAATTTAGCATTTTAAAAAGTTACTTAACATGTAACGAAAAATGTTTTAAATAAATATTGAATTTAATTTTTATTATATATATATATAGTTACTTAACACGTGGCGATAAATTTTTTAATTGAGTTTATATATATATATATGACACCTTAATTTTATCCATCAAAATTATAATAATACCAAGTGGATATTGAGTAATACAATAAAAATATTAATACAAATTTTTATATTTTTTTGATTGTCTTTGATAAGAAATATGAAATATTCACTTATCTATTTCAACAAAATATGCATTAATAGGAGTATTATCTCAATTGAGTTCTTGATATGTATGACCTAAGATCAAATAAGATATTTCAAATTAATTATAGAACGAGTTTCAATTGATTCAAATACTTCTTTGAGCAAAATTAATTGCATATATATTTCCTATCTAATTAATTCAGACGAATTCACGGAGTCTAATAAGTCTAGATTATGGAGGATTAATATTAGATATTCCCCACCTAAATTCAAGTTTCACTAGGATCAAGTTATATCAAACCCGACTTGTAATTAAACACCCCATGCATTAAAAATAAAAATTTATCTAAATGTGTGTTTTTAGTGAAACAAATGAAAAATCAATATGCTATTAATTTTGAATATGCTGAACCAACCTACCCCTCTCTCTCTCTCTCTCTCTCTCTCTCTCTCTCTCTATATATATATATATATATAAATAATTAATTAATTAAAATTTTAAAATTAAATACTTATTTAAAACGTTTTTCATTATTTAAGATAATTAAAAATTTAAATATAACCATTATAGTATTTATAAAAATATTATTAACAATATGCATGTATATTAACAATAAAATTTATTAAAAATTTTACATTTATTCCTATTATGTATTAAAAAACTAAACAACTTTATAAGGAATCGATTATGATTTCTCCATTTTTAAATACTTGAGAAAAATAATAATTCTATTTTTTTATTATGTTCAATTCCGAGATTTGAACCAAACAGGACCTAATAAAATAAATAAAATATAAAATTTAATTTAATTAAATAACAATATTAATTCATTAATCAAATAAAATTTAAATTGAATGAAATCAAATATTTGAGACCAATTTTTATTTTTAAATTTATTCACAATAATAATTCATTTCTGCCAGACTTGCTTTTAATTATATTAAAGGTGATTAATTGATAATAAATCAAATAAAATTAGTAAAATATAAAAGCGAATTAAATAAAATCAAATAGTTGGGATCAATTTTTTATACTGCTAATCATGCGTGGTGATTGGTGAGAAAAATAGATAACAATGAAAGAAAGATATAAAATTTTAATTACTTTAAAGGTGATTAATTGATCAATAAATCAAATAAAATTACTAAAATATAAAAGTTAATTAAATGAAATCAAATATTTGGAATCAGTTTTTAAATTGCCTATCATCGCGAATGGTGAGAAAAATAGTTAACAAGGAAATAAAAAGGTGAACTTTTAATTATTTTAAAAATGACTAATTGATCAATAAATCCAATAAAATTACTAAAATGTAAAAGTAAATGAAATGAAATAAAATATTTGGGATTAATTTTTAAATTGCCAATCATGAAAAAAAAAATAGATAACAATGAAAGAAATCTATAAATTGTAAAGAGCAGTAAATAACAGTGCAAAGAAGAAAAAAAATCATATTAACAATGATGAATAATACTATTATTAACAGTTAACATTAATTCATTTTTTCCCTTAAAATCAACAAGTTTATTTGCATTCATCTTGTTGAGCCAACGAGTACCAAAATACGTAATAATAATAATCAATAAAAATAACACCAGTAATTTAATGTGATTCACTCTTAATTTCGAGCTACGTCCACGAGATAAATTTCGAATAAAATATTTCCACTATTACGAATAGTAGGTATAAGAGAGACTTCTCCAGATTAAATCTAGAGGCAATACAATATTAAATGAGATAAACCCAAAATAGTAACACTCACAGTGTTTCCCAAAAATACCCCAAGTATTTTTCTCACTAATTTGTCACTCCCCTTTTTAGGAATTATTTCCTAAAAATAATAAAAACACTCTCATAATATTTTTATTCTTCAGATAACTTCTATGGCTTTTCCCTATCAATTGCTTTCTTTTGCAATTGCAATTTTTCCAATTCTATGCATGGATATTTATAGCCATGCAACATGCACTAATAATGAAGAAGCCAATTCCATGCATTATTTTCAATGGTTGGTCAAAAGTTGGCACCGAATATTTGACATTTATTTATTTATTTTTAAATTCAAATGTTAGGCACCTCCTAATGAGGAGGGACCAACCAACAAATCTCCCACTCTCGACTACATTGAGGGCTCCAATATTCCTGCAGTTGATCTACAGAACTCGAACTTCTCCTTGAGTATAACTTTTGTCAATATATCTGATCCATTTTCATCCGTATGGATCTTCTCAAACTGTAGTAGCTTATTCTCCAGTACATCCCTAATCCAGTGATATCTCACATCAATATGCTTTGATATTGAATGAAATGAGGAATTCTTCCCAAGGTGAATAGCACTCTGGCTATCACAAAACAATTGATATTTGTCTTACTGCACACCAAGTTCATTTAAGAACTTATTCATCCACAACAACTCCTTACATGCTTCCATTGCTGCAATAAATTCCACTTCAGTAGTTAACAGTGCAACACACTTCTGTAGCTTTGATTGCCATGACACAGCTCCCCCTGAAAATGTAATCAGGTAACCAGATGTAGACTTCCTTGAATCTATATTGCCAGTCATATCTGCATCTGTGTAGCCAACTAGCATAAGCTTGTCCTCTCCAAAGCATAAGCATACTTTGGAAGTACCACGAAGATACCTGAAAATCCATTTTACTGCAATCCAATGTTCTTTACCAGGATTTGAAAGGAATCGACTCACTACTCCAACCGAATGAGCAATATCAAGCCGTGTACTCACTATGGCATACATCAAACTTCCAACTGCTGAAGCATAAGGAATCTTATTCATTTTTCATTCTCCTCGTCTGTAGAATGGCTCTATTCAGAACTTAGTCTAAAGTGATTAGTAAGAGGATAACTAATCGCTTTAGCCTTGTCCATATTAAATATCTAAAGTACTTTCTCAATGTACTTTTCCTGTGACAACCATATCTTCTTGGCGCTTTTATCTCTGATAATCTGCATGCCAAGAATTAGCTTTATTGACCCTAATAGTCTGTTTGATACACATAATTGCTTAACTAAACCATAGTATTAGTAAATAACACTATGTTTGGTACCTATGATTCAGGTTGGACTTAATAATCTCAAAGGCTTAGCTAACCCACGAGATAAGTGTTATCTAAAACATAACCTCCCCATGTCTTTAGTAAGTCTTATCTAGTGGGATTACTAATCCCATCATTTATGACACTTTATTTCTAAAAATAGCCTAATTTTTTATTCCATTTATTAATCTATCATACCAAACATAAGATTATGAAAGTACAATTACTTAATACTATAAATTAAGATTTTTGAAGTAAATAAGGTTTAAGATAAGTAATCATATGGTTTAACTAAGCCTAAGATTTAAACTAATCATAAGGATTACAAATTCGTGAACCAAACGGATTGTAAGTCTTTCATGGCAAAAGACTTGCTAAGCTGCTTTTTCAAGCTGTTGATTCTGGAAACATTCCGGTCAACAATCAGCATATCATCCACGTAAAGTAATAGAATAATGAAATCATTATCAGAGAATTTCTTCACAAAAACAAAATGGTTTGAAGTAGTCTTCTTATAGCCCTGCTCCCCCATAACTAACTCAAGCTTCTTGTACCATTGTCTCAGTGCCTGTTTCAAGCCGTAAAGGTTTTTCTTCAATTTGCAAACATAATCATCTTTTCTCTTTTCTTTGAAACCCTCTGGTTGCTCCATGTATATCTCCTATTCCACATCACCATGTAGGAAGGCAGTTTTCACATTTATTTGCTTGATCTCCATATCAAGACTTACTGCTATTCCCAGCACAATACGAATGGATGTCATTTTCACAATAGGTTAAAATATCTCATCAAAATCAATGTATTTTCTTTGGTTGAACCCTTTAACAACCAATTTGGCTTTGAATCTCGGATGGGAACTATATTCTTCATGCTTGATTCTGAACACCCATTTATTTTTCAAAGCTCTTTTGCCTTTAGGCAACTTCACCAGCTCAAAAGTTTTATTCTCATGCAAGGACTTCATCTCATTTTGCATGGTGTCAATCCATTTATGGTTCTGTTCATCATCCATGGCTTCTTCAAAGTTCTCAGGTTCTCCCCCGTCAATGAGTAGTACATACTCATTTGCTGGATATCTGATAGAAGGTTGTCTTATTCTATCACTTCTTGTCAATGAAACTGGGAAAGCCACAGGTGCTGGTGGTTGATGATGAACATCATCATCATTGTCATCATCCGAGTCAATCTCAATAGGAGCATCATTTATCTCAGGCTAAACATCCTGAGTTTCATCTCCAAGTTCTCTCAGCACCATTGTTGGAGGAATTAATTCCAAGTATATTGAGTCACCATTGGATTTAGGAACATCCTTATCTATATTGTCAATATCTTAAATGGTTTGGTTCTCAACAAACACAACAACACGACTCATGACAAGCTTCTTATGGACTGGATCATAAAATCTATAACAAAATTGATCTTGACTATAGCCAACAAATATATATTGTCGTGTCTTAGCATCAAACTTGGATCTCTCATATTTAAGATTATGCACAAAGGCTTTGCAGCCAAATACCTGCAGATGATCATAGGAAACATCCTTTCCTGACTAAGCTTTCTTTGGAATATTATTCTTAAGAGGGACACAGGGTGAGTGATTCAACACATATGCAGCTGTCTGCAGAGCTTCACCCCAAAATATCTTAGGTAACTTTGCATGTGAGAGTAAACATCTGACTCTCTCCATCAAAGTCATGTTCATCCTCTCAGCTAGGCCATTCAATTGTGGTGTCTTTAGAGGCGTTGTTTGATGCTTACTGTAAAGAGCATGGTATTCAGCATCAAACGGTCCAGTGTACTCTCCACCATTGTCTGTCCGGATGCACTTCAACTTCTTCCCAGTTTTTCTCTCAACTGAGGCATGGAACTGCTTGAAGACTTATAACACTTGATCTTTTATCTTCAAGGTATAAACTCATGTCTTCCGAGAATGATCATCAATGAAAGTTACAAAGTATTGGGCACCACCAAGTGACTTTGGCATTAGTCCACACAAATCTAAATGTATCAGATCCAACACGTTCTTTATTCTATAAGGAGCGAAACTTTTAAAAGCAACTTTGTTTTGCTTTCCTGCCAAACAATCTGCGCATTTTTCCAAATGCACTTGCTTCATTCCAGATAACACATTCTTCCTGACTATATAGGTCATCCCCTTCTCACTCATGTGACCGAGTCTTCTATGCCACAACTGAACAACATCATCTTTCTCCAGAGCATTCACACTATCACTGGAAAGCTTTGCATTCATCACATATAGTGATGAGTACTTTTTACCTCTGGCCACCACCAATGAACCTTTAGTGAGTTTCCATCAACCATTTACGAAGGTATTGCAGAAACCTTCGTCATCAAGTCTACCTACTGAAATCAAATTCAGCCGCATATATAGAATACGCCTCACATTTATAAGGATTAATCTTGTGTCATTCTCTGCCTCCAAGCAAACATCTCATTTGCCAATAACTTTTGATAAGTTATCATTTCCCATTTTAAAAACACTAAAATCTTCCTGTGTGTAAGATGAGAAGAATTCTTTCCGAGATGTAGCGTGGATGGAAGCACAACTGTCAATCACCCAACTGGTCTCATGAGATATAAGATTGACAACACCTTCATCATAAAACAATGTGGAATTCATCAACGACATTTGTTTATTCATCATCACTGCTATTGTTTTGCCTTTTCTCTTTGCCATTGTTCTTCTCCTTTTTCAACTGTCGGCAGAATCTCTTGATAT